>WJFB01003879.1:0-11653 GCA_009870185.1 Pygmarrhopalites habei | reverse complement strand
CCCCCAAAAAATTCTACACAATCTTGAGAATACAGACTACTTCGGGTCAGAGCACAGGGAGATTTCATGAGCAATATTCCGAGATACAGCCAGGCAAAATCGTTTAAACTTAGAGAAATCACCCTGTATTCTGCTAAGCCAGTATATTTGAAAATTCTATTCATTTTTTTTTAAAATTCATTTTAATGTTTGCCATTTTCTTTCATAATTTTTTGTAGGTTTCTCATAATGAAGGTCGGAATAATTATTTGTCTTCTCGTCATGTCGATCCTTGGCATCGTAGAGTCAACTGGAAATTACGGGGACAGTTGTCCTTACACAGGGATCCAATCTACAGACAATTTGGCGTGTGCAAATAATTTATTATGTAATTCAAAAGGAAGGTGTGACTGTCCGCTTTGCTATCGTGATAAATTGGGGACCAAATCCACTCTCTCTGTCTCTACTTGTCCCTCGTAAATCAATTTTTTGAAATTTCCCTCCATATTTTGTACGTTCCTACTCAAAACTGTTGAGCTAGAATTTGTCCTACAAAATTTGTTAAATAAATGGAAATACAAGATACAGGAAGCACAGAGAAGTCACGTGACATTAATTCCCTTCCAGTAAAAAGTTTATTTTCTCTACCAATTTAATTAATTTTAATTTTGCTTTGTAAACCAAAACAACTTTATTCTCTTTACAAATTTTGACTATTTGTACAATTCTTTTATTGACCCTTGACCTTGTCGTTGACAAACTTGATAACATCCTGAGATTTGGGAATAGTTTGGTCATTCCCAATCCTCACTCTTGTGTCGGCTTTCTTCCCCTTCTCGAAAAAGTAGACAAAAGGATAAGTACCACCATCTCCGAGTCGATTGTAAGTTTGACGGTTGGCAGGGACATCCAAGGAACCAACTTTGACATTTTTACTTCCCTTGTAATTATTGGCTACTTTGACAAATTCTGGTTGGAAGTATTTACATCGGCCACAATTGGGTGAGAAGAAGACGATGACCCAATTTGTAGTGGCGAGGGTGTTCGTCACTTCTGTGTCGAAATTGGCATCTGTCAATTCGACCGAGTTGTCACCGCCATAACCTTTCCCCACCTTCAATAGAAAATTAGAGGCCACGTGACTACACCTTACAAATAGAAAGTCAAATTGAGATGGTAAATATAAATTTTGAGATTAATTGTATGTGAGAAACTGTACGAGTGGAATAGAAGAAGCGAGAGTGAGTCCGAAGACGCAGACAACCAAAGAGAAAAACTTGGCCATATTCTCATTTCTGAAGTTAGTTTTTTTTTGAAAGAGAAATGTTTTTGAATTTATAGGATTTATTGGCCCTTGATATTTATTTGGAGATGGATATTTGAACGAAAGGTTGTCAGATAAATTGGCAAGTGTTTTAATAAGTTGTGTATTTTTCTGAGAGAAAAAAACCACATAATGGATTTAATTTTTTTTATTTCCTTCCTCTCTTTTCCCTTTCTCTCTTGTTACAAAGAATCTACTAATTACTGAAGCAATTCCATTAAAAATGAAATTGTGGATGAAAAATGTGATTTCGCAATGAAAAATTTAATTTCTCCGTGGAGTCCGTTTAATTTTTTTTGTTCTGACGACCTAGTCGACGCGAACACTTTCCCCAATTACACAGTTTTAAATATATTCAGGGCATCTTTCAACATTTTTTCCGCTGTCAGATATTAGACCCACTGCCAATAGCAGTCATCATTTCTTCCCCTAGGGACATGAATAAAAATGAATGGGAAAAAATAAATATGATTGAGGTAAAATAAATAAGAGTTGACAGTTTCAACGTTGTTCCTTGTAATTGACGTCAGTGGGAAAATAATTAAATTGAGTTTTAATGACAAAAGCAATTTTATGGAGACTAGTTACACAAAGTCTGAATTTTAATTATAAAGTATTGTGTCTGTGTGTGGAACTGAGGAGCCCTGAATGCTAAGCTGTGTCACACAGCCTGTGTGTCACAACCTGCGAGTCAAGAACAGTCAACTTGGGTGGCCCTTCAATGAGAAAGACTTGCAGACAAGGAATTTTATGTGTAACTTCAGCCTTGATGACGAGATTCCTTAATTACAAAAATGTAGAGTTTATTTTCAAAAGGAGCTATTTGCAGTTGGCCCCTGAATAGAAAGGATCGCTCGCTCAGCTCACGCCGCTCGCTTCTATACACACACACGGGCACACGGTAGATAGCT
This sequence comes from Pygmarrhopalites habei, assembly GCA_009870185.1. NCBI lineage: Eukaryota > Metazoa > Arthropoda > Collembola > Symphypleona > Arrhopalitidae > Pygmarrhopalites > Pygmarrhopalites habei. The sequence goes on along the minus strand of WJFB01003879.1, from coordinate 9,439 downwards.
CCTTTTGAAAATAAACTCTACAAATGGGGACCACCCAAGTTGGCTATACTTGACTCGCAGGTTCCCTTCCCATCCACACCTCATCTGCACCTCACACTTCACACACACATTCTCCCTTTCATCCATCCACACCCCCACACACACACACACACATCAACAATAAAGCAATCTTTGCGATTACAAGTGGAGCGAACAGACACTTGAGAGAAAAATCCAATTCCCTACATCATCCATGATGACTCCAATGATTGGAGTCCAATCTAAAGTCGGAAACTCATTTAACGTCAAGTCTCCCCCTCCCCCCAACACACGTCATCTCTCATGCATATCCAAATAATTGTCCATCCCTCAACTTAATTTTCCTCGAGTCTAGACACGCACACACACACAGTGCAGTGATTTGGAGTGTCCAAGTTGGAGACGCGGTCATCCCTCCTCACACCTTTTGTCCTATGAATTATTTCTGCTGTGTATGCTCGCATCTGTACAAAAAAGTGGGATGGAAATTATGATGACATTTAAGATGGTCTCACTTTTATTTTTAAATTTTAATTACTCTTTAATTACATCTCCAAACCATTCATTTTTCCCGGTTCGGCTCTTCTTTACTTTTGCCCACTGGCTTTTCCTTTTGTTGACTTTATGACGAAATTTCTGAAGGAGACGATAACTTTTTAATCGCGAAGATTTTTTCCTTACTTTGTATTTTGATTTCAAAATGTTAAGGTTTATTTTCTACCAGTTGATTTTACTCCTAGTAAAATTGTACAGATGGTTACACTCAATCGTAGTCAAGTTATTTTTTAAGCAGCGGGTCGTTTCAATTCTAATCGAGAAATTCAAGGAAAGTGGTGTGGAAGTGGATATCAATTTAGTAGCCAAAAATAAAGTGAATCAAAATTTGGTTAGTAAAATTAATACAAGTTTCACAAAAGGTTATGAAACATCAAAGTCAAATTGTGAAAATGTGAAACTCACAATTTGGAACGAGGATTTTTTTGCACAGTTGACAAACTACAGATCACTTGGTTTGGCACAGAGTTACATCGATGGATTGTGGGATTGTAATCAGTTGGATGAATTTAGTAGCAAAATTATCACTCATAAATTGCATGACTTGGCAAGACACCCACTGGAGAAATTGGCACATTATTTACAGTTTAGTTTAGTCAATTTGCAAACGAAGGAGAAGGCGTACGAAGTGGCTCAAAAGCATTACGATCTGGGTACGTAAAACTAATCAGAATTTCAAACTTCCTTATTCTTGTAGCGATATGTGTATTAATGAGCAAATTGGGTTTCGAAAAACGCGCCAAAAAATTTCACTGCAATTTTTCTTTGGGAAAAAAATTATCTTTTATTCAACGAGAGTAATTAATTATGATTTCTGATGCCAATTTCTCAAATTGTGTTTTCTACATATCCTTGGATATGCTGTACAGGTGGCGGGCTTTTTGAATCTTTCCTGGATCCCTCCATGACTTATTCTTGTGGCTACTGGAGAAGAGCTAAAAATTTGGAGGAAGCTCAACAACATAAATTTGAATTGATTGCAAGGAAATTGAAATTAGAACCTGGGATGCGTGTACTCGACATTGGATGTGGATGGGGGTCACTTTGCGAATATTTGGCGAAGAATTGCAAAGTTTCTGTTGTCGGATGTAATATTGCTAGGGATGGATGCAAAGGAGCTAGAAAACGATGTAGAGGTACATACATACATTTGTTTTACTGCTAGGTCAAAGGTCAAGGGTCAAAGGTCAATGCCAGAAATGACAGTCTAGATTCTCTCACTTCTCCCTGAGTTCCCCCAATTTTTTCCTTTCTTCCAATTCGTTCCCTGAATTCTTCCTTATAGTGTGGCCTCAATGACCGATTTAAGAGGCTTTGTGCCTGACTGCTAGTGACTCGGCAGAATGTTTTGCGTGTATAGTTTTGCCAAAAAAATGCGAAATTATTGTGTGTGAGAATTGAAATGATATTAATTTTGTAGGACTGCCAGTTGAAATCCTTTGCTGTGACTACCGGGAATTGGATGGGAAGTTTGACAGGATAGTGACAGTTGGTTTTATGGAGCATGTTGGACCACACAACTACGCTGAATTCTTGAGGGTGGCTCATCGCTGTCTTGATAAACATGGACTACTACTCATACAAACACTTGGGACGGACAACAAGACTGATATGCGAGCAGATGCCTTCTTTAGGTAAAAAATACTTCATACTATTTACTAAAGGTTGGGTTGTTTTACCATTTACTACTGGTGCGTGTGTGTGTGCTGATGGATGAAAGGAGGATGTGCAATGTGTGTGTGAGGGACGGAGGTCTCCAAGAGAAGGGAAGGTATGAATCAAGTATTTAGTACAGTCAACTTGGGTGGTCCTTCAATGTGAAAGATTTGCAGACAAGAAATTGAATGTGTAGCTTCAGCTTGAATGACGACCCTCCTCTTTCCCATGAGGACCACCCAAGTTGACTGTACTTGACTCACAGCTTCCCTTCCCATCCACACTCTCATGTTGTACCTCACTATGTACGACGTACGAATTTGTGTTCTCCACAGCGTTTATATTTTCCCCAATGGAGCTCCACCAAAAGCAATTGAAATTGTGGACAAGATCAGTGGGAATTTTACAATGGAGGATTGGCACAATTTTGGTACGGAATTTGAATTTTTTGTGTGGACTTAACTGTTTTTCTAGAAAATTCGATTCAATTAATAATTTGATTTTTTATTCAAAAGAAATTAAATAGTTACATGTAGTTTCTTAATAGAGATTTTTATATTTGATGGCCTAGGAAACGACTACAGTAAAACTCTGATGGCATGGTACAACAATTTTGTGCGGAATTGGCCCACAACCAAGGATAACTATGAAAATCCAACAAAATTCTATCGACTCTGGACATACTACCTTTTGATGGCTGCTGGAGCATCCAAATCTAGAAGAATGCAACTCTGGCAAATTGTTTTAAGTAAAGATGGCTTTCCTGGTGGTTACGACTCGGAACGTTAAAATATTTTTGCATTATTTTCGCAAACTGGTCCAGTTGAACTGGACATCTATAACGAAAAATTTTAAAAACAATCTGTCACAAAAAATTATATTTCTTAATTTTCTTATGACAAACGTTGCAGTATTAAAAAAGAGAGAGAAGATTTTCACCCAGAACACGAACGTCTCTCCGCATTTTCCAAACTCTCCAGTGACGACTCCTATACGTGTGTATCTAAAAAAGAAGTTGTAGCACCTACTGACTTGCACCCTCCTCCTGCATTGCCACTCTCAACCCTACAAACTGGTCCACAACAATCGTCGCCACAGTCAACAATAAAGATTTATCAATATGAAAGAAAGGACCCAGCATAACTCGAATTGGTTTTTGACCTCTCAAAATTTTTTCAAACCAAATCGTCTTTGACCCTTTCAAAACATTTTTCCAACTATCCAAAACTTCTTGAGAAACTTGGCCAATCTGAGCCAATTTTCCAAAGATGAGACAAAAATCCAGAAGTGGCAGGAGAAAACCCACAAAATTTCCAAAAGTGGGCAAAACACTAAAAGTGTACAGTCTCAAAATCATTGCAGTAATTTTAAATAATTCCATTCCAAAAATCCAAATATTAAAAACGTCATTCCATCCTGCTTGTATTATTTGGAGTTCCAAATATTCCCGCCTAAAGTGGCGAGGATGATTTACAAGACTCAGAGTTGGAGAACATCTGTTTTGTAAATTCACAATAAAATTCAATTCGAGTCGAATTTCACAAAAAGTTTGTTGTACCAGTTCAGAAATGTCCGGAGAAATCCGGGTAAAACCCGAGAAAAACGTACCCATTGACGAAGATGATGGGTTCCAAAATGAGAACACTAGCAATAACTCCAGGAATAAAAATAAAATTGGCTGTCACTGTCATCACTACCAGATGCAGATGAGGAAGCTGGAAAAGTAGTTGAACGATCCATGGTAATTCTTTTGGTTTGTCGAAAAGGGATAAGTTCAAAAAGGGTAAAGCGGGATTTTTGAGAGTGTGGATTAAACGGAGGTAAATAAGGTAACCGAGGGCAAATAAAATGAAAGGAAAAATAAAATTTGTGGCTGGATGAAATGATTGAATCCACTGTTCATCCTGATGAGATTCTGTCGGTAAAAAAATTCGTCGAATTTAATTCGATTATTATAAAAATGAATTTTTTGACGACGACGATTTAAGGTTTCCCATCGAGTCAACTAAAAATTCTGCTGTCTGGCTCAACCTCTCCAAAACCTCGACTCGATTTCCCTCGAACAAAAGCTCAAATCGAGCTGGTCAATTGAAACAGTCAAAACGTACTTCATTCGAGTCTGATTGTCGAGTCGAGAATCATGAATCAATGAGGAGTGGGGAGTCGAAACGAGTCGAGTCAATTCGAGCGGATTGACGAGAATGACTCGACCGATGGGTAACTTTATTACAATGACAAATGCTAATTAGTATCAAAAAATTTTTGTACTTTGGTACTGATTCATCCTTCGCAAATACAGATTGAGTATTTTGTCGAGCAGTCCAAAACTATGATAGATTGTGAACGAATTTGTGATGATGAAAATGTAGCGGATAAGAGCATCACAATATTTAATTTTCCTATTCAGATCCATCTCAGTCAAAAAGATTATTTGGAAACGTCGACTCCCTTCAAAACTCGTTGTGAGCAACGAGCAAAGGATTTGGAAGTAACAAATAAATTTTATGATTCTCCTCTGGTCAAACAAAATTCTGTGTGGTAAAAATGACCGTAGACTCCGTGTCCTCGGATCCCATCGATAATGTCCAAATCCAAGGTAGTAATTCAGATTAATTCCGACACCAAGACAATTTAGAGTAAAATTTGAAATCATGTTTCTCTCTCTCTTTTGACCAAGCTACAAGTTTTTGCGTATTTTCCATGTACTTCCAAAAAGCTGAAGGTTGTGACCAAAACCAATGGACGCCCCACTCTGTCGTACCAAGTAGAATATTGGAGTGTTTTGAACACAGAAGGTGGAGCAGAAATGACAACTTTTGACATTCACTTGGTTACTTACCTTGAGCATAATTTATGCAGAAAGAAAATATCTAACTAACAACCGAAGTAAAACGGTCTCTCTCTCTAGATTATGTAAATAAAAAGGTCAATTTGACTTACGGTCAAATATATGGCAACTTAGAACAAAAAGAGACATTTTGTCGACACAATTTTTTTAGTAAAAAAATAAAACATTTATACAATAATTTATTTTATAAAAATATACGGACAGAATTTTTTCTCTCTCTCGATTATTTGTTAAATATTAAATATGATATAAAAAATTATTTGTTGCGTCTGCTAAAGTCTGCTTAGTTGTCGTCCTCCTCCTCTTCCTCCCGATTACGACGTGGAGTCCTCCTCATTCGCCTCCCGCCCCTCACAGGAGTGGACATTGGTTCGGCCAGGTCAGTGGGTGTACAAATCCGGACAGTCAATTGATGACAATTGACATACAATTTATTACATCTCCTCACAACTTCATCCTCTTCTGGTAGATTATTGAATGAAAGGATGAGAAAGTAGAATCCGACTGCTTTCTCCGGCCCACATTTCACTCTCTTGAATTCTCCTGTGAGTAATTCGGACAGAAAAAGAAAATATGAAACGTTTTTTAAAGTCGGGCATAATTACTCTGTCTTTTTGTATTGTAGTGAACAAAATGGATTTACAAAATTGTTTTAGTTTTAAAATCAAACATTTTCTGTACAAAATGTATTGTTTATTTGTTTTCGAAATTTGACTTGCTTTACGCACCCAATTTTGAAAATTTCTCTTCCACTTCCGACTGATGAATACTCCAAGGAATATTCCCGATTCTTATAAAAACTTTGGATGTTAGTAAACTAGGGCCAGCTAGAGGGTCATGGGCGACCTCCACTTCAATATTTTCTACAGTCCCGGGTGGATTGGATTCTCTCGGTTTTTGCAAATAAAGAGCGAATGGAATCCTCCTTACACTTTGGAAGGGGATGAAACTTCGGAATTTGTGAGTCATTTTCAAGTTGAACGGTGCACATCATTTAGAAAGGCAGTGGAATTGTGGAACGGAGGATCAAAAAAATTAAAATGACAAAATGATGGTAGAAAAAGTAGTGTAGAAGTGTCTGAGGAGGGAATTCTTTGTGAATTCAGATTAAAATTAGAATTTTTAATGCCCCTTTTTTAATGCCGGTTGAAATTCCTTCCCGACTTAAAGGAAAGGAGGAGGAGAAAGAGCAGAGGACAAAGTAGGACCCCCTTCCTTGAAGGGCATTTGGATAAGAATGGAAGGGAAAGGTTTAAAGCCTTGCGGAGGAAAAGACAAAATTCTAAGGAAAAAAGGATAATGAATGACTTTTCGGGGAATTAGACGAGATTAGTGGCGCCAAGGTAGATTTAAAATATTGTAAAATTTCTATAACTAAAGATGGGTTTTGACTAGAGGGGAGGGAAATTTAAAGATTAATTTAATCCGATTTTTACTGGAGGATTTTTTCGGAAATTTTTGGAGGGAATTCCAGAGGTTGAAAAGGGAGAAAATTGGGGAGGAATAAAATAGGAGAGATAGGGTCAGGTCACCTGATTCAGGTGTAATACATGTGGCGGCAATTTTTAAATCCGTAAGAAATTGTTAATTTATTCAAAATTTTGAGAGCGAAACGACGCTACTAATTTTTAAACACACATTCCCACAAATGCTTTCTCTCTCCCATACTAAACACACACGACAGGCTCTCTTTCTCACCGACCGACACACACATATAGGCGCGTGTGCTCACATGTACACGAAATATTCTGATATGATGGCATGAAAAATTCTAATTTTTTGAAATATTAGCTTGCAAACCCAAAATGGACAGAAACAAAAAAACTCATTTCTCGTCTTCGCTCCAGTCGACAGAAATTTTGAAAAAATTGTGAGTTACTCTGGAAAAAATTAGAAATATATTTCAAGAAGTTCCAAAACCGCCATCGATTGTGAGTGGCGTCCCAGTCACCATAGTAGACATTGGTGAAGACAGGAAAATGACGACATTGGCCACTTCCCTTGGTTCAATCAATCCTGGAATAGCAGAGCGTGGCCAAAAATAATCAGTCAAATTTTTGAGTGTTGCTTCTGGTAATCCTGCAACTAATTCTGTATTGACCAAACTTGGTCGGACACAATTGACCCGGATCCCATGCGGACCCAATTCATTAGCCATTGTTTTGGTCAATGAAGTGAGAGCCGCTTTTGTGGCGGCGTGGACTGCTTGTCGTTTGTAACCTGTTGTGTCTGTCTGTAGGGCGGGAAAAATATTTAGTTAGCTTTATCAAAAAATATGTCAAAATTTCAATAACATTTTTTTGAAAAATTTGAAAAAATTACAGTTGAACTCATATTAACAATCGTCCCTCCTTTCACTTCATGGTCAATCATTCCCTGGGCCACTACTTGACCTATATTCAAAGCCGCTTTGAAATTGATTTCAAATAACCTATAGAAACAGTTTGAAATTATTAATCATGTTGGAGACATTTAAATTCTCGAAATGGTGTGAAGAAAATTTTTAGAATTAAATACCTGACTTACAAATCAATATCTTGTTCTTGAATATTCAAAAATTCGTTCATAACCATTGTCCCTGCATTGTTCACTAGATGGTGGATAGGTAGAATGGATTTGGTGACCTTTCTAGTGACTTCCCAATTTGACAGGTCAACTGGGAAACTTGTGATGGTTTTTGGAGCCAATGTGTTTCTTAAAGATTCTAGGGCAGATTCATCCTTGTCAAAAATTATTACTGTTGCTCCCAACTCAACAAACGATTGGACAACTGCACGACCAATCCCTGGGTTTTTGGAGGGAAATTCAAAAAAATGTTCAAAATATTTTTCATTTACATTATCGCTTTAAATTGTGATATTGTCCCAGTCCTGTAGAAATGGAACGTTAGTAGGTAAAACCCAGTTTTCTTCATTTTGTACCACCCGGTACACCTGCGGGTAGGCCAAATATTTTTCGGTTCGCATGTGTAAATCGAAATCTTAGTTTTGGTGGGAAATTTTTCCCCAGTGTTTTTCAAATTTTGTCAATCCAATTTTTACTAGCTACTGGGTCTCCTGCCGGAATTTGGAACCTGCCGGAATTTAGTTTAGTAGTACCTAAACAAAAAAAAATTTGAATACCTTTAGCCCCTCCCGTTACCAACACTCGTCGCCCAGTGAAATCAAGTTGATTCAAAATCCCAGCCATTTTAATTTTATAAAATTAAATTTGCACGATTCGCAAATGTTTGTGTGAATGAAATTCATTCAATGAATTTAATAAATTCAATTTATGTATTCAGATGAAGACTATGAAAAAATGTTGAGTTAAGTCCAAAGTCAGAAAAAAATGCGGAGTGAGTAAATTGGATTGTAAAGTTGTATGTAAATCTGGATTGAGTTTTTCGAGGTTGAACATTTGGAATGGTCTCTCAACTTTCAATCTGACCTTCTCCTCCAGTCTCTCTCTTTATCTACCTCAAGATAAACGTGTGTGACCTCTCTCCCAAGGGAGAGGCCTTGCCAATTAGCAGTATGGACTCTTCGGTGCCATGTCCTTCCATTAAAAATAGTGTGAGTAGAGACACTCATGGTCATGGTCAATGCCAAAATTGCCAAATGATGATACTTTGTAAATTTTGGCTGCCGTGTGTGTGCATGTGTCAGCGTAATGGGATTTCATGTCTAGTGTACATTACACCAGACACACCCACAGTCAATTTACACTCTTCCTGATTTCCATTTCTGTGTACGTGACACTTGTCTCAATGGAATACAAATTCAAATGTTGGATGGGTAGACTCTGAAGCCTCGGAAATTGGCCAGAGAGTCAAAAAATTTAGGAATGTATGAAATATAATTACTTATTTGTATTTTTCAAATCCCGTCTTTTTTTTATTCTCATTTATTATTCTTTACGGACACTTGATTCAATTAGGACCAGATTTGCCACCCATGCAGTACTGGATTTGATCCTTGAGTAAGTCTGTTATATCATTGTCATTTTTACAGGTGTTGGTGGGAAGCCAAGCGTACGGTTGACCTACACAACCATTACAAAGGGGACTTGTACAGAAACATGTCACTCGGTCAGACATTGTCTCACATGGACCCCCATAATTTGGGATATTCGAAATGGCACATGTACGCTCGATTTTTGGCGGTTTTCCGGGGTTAAGTAATTTTTCAGCTTTGGTGACACAGTAAGGGGTCGTACCCAAAATTAGTCACAAAAAATTCCCGTTTTTAGCATACCCCCACCACCTGTCACACTCCCGTCACAACAGGGACGTCCCGAAGGGGGTGGTAGGGTGTGGAGTTCACCCGGGCCGGGGGTCGGGCAAGGGCAGGGGCAGGGAATTTACATGCTCATTGGGCAGGG
>WJFB01003878.1:0-11665 GCA_009870185.1 Pygmarrhopalites habei | reverse complement strand
TGACGGACATCGTCTGGTTTTTAAAAAAAATTATTTCAGGATTATTTGAAAAGATCCTTTAAAATATAAATTAAAATTACCGTCAGGTTGTATTTAATTAAATACTGGCCTGAATTTAATTTCTAAATGACTGAAAACTATTTTAAAAGGACAAAGTAAAAATTGGAGTTTTAAAAATGACGTTTGAAATTTTTTTTTGAAAGAGCTTTTTGAATGATAATTATTTTAAAAATTTTTTTAAATTAATATTTACTAGATTTTGAATTTAAATTCCAAAGGTTTACCTTCCAATGTGTGGTATTTGGATTGAACTGGAATAATTCTAAGGATTTTTTAGGGAAGAGACTGTGTGTGTTGAGGGTTCCAAATCAAAATGTTGACTGTGGGCAAAATAAGGCTCCAAGTCCAGCTGATCCCTTCGTACTTGAAATGTGTGTGTGGAAAAGGATGAGCCCTTGTTCCACTGTGTATGTATGTTTTGTATGCACTACAAAGGGTATACTCTCGCCCTCCTACAACCTGGACAAGGGCCTATCCCTTATTGCTGTTCATGTCTGTATAAGAAAAGGCAAACGTTGTATGTATTTTGAATCATGAGACAGGATTAGATCCGAAAGGTATCAAAAAAGGTGGAGCACTTAGCATACAAATAATGATATAGTCCATTTTATTTCTCCTACTATCATATAATGTAAATAAAAACGTTTTTAAAAACAGGAATGTGGAATTTAGGCTTTTTATAGGATTTCAAGGGTCCCTTACTTTGGAAATTTAGTGCAAGAGGATAAACACTTAATAACTTCCACACACACACACTCATTCCGTATTTTACATAGCAAGTCATGAAATTTATTTTATGAATAGACTCGTATAATACGAGTCGCATTATTTTTCAGACATTTTACAATACATACACGGCTATATCACGTAAAATTTCAAAAATAACTTTAAAAATGACGAAACTTTTCTGCCCTTTAATAAATAAACACATTAAGTACCTATGCACTCTTTCCCTATTTACACAATTTATTTATGATTTTTAAAAAATCATTTTTTGCAAATATTTTCCCCACTAAATGTTCATTAAATTAAAACCAGATTTTCCAGGGTGGTCAAAATATAATGATTTGAGGATCATAATGTGTAAATCCGTTTAAAATCGTGAAAATTCACCAAAACGCGGGTCAAAACCGGCTAGAATGGTCAAAATCCGAGCTTGGCTGCATAATTTCATTTTTCTCGATCAAAAAAATCCATTCAGTGTTAACTAATGGCATTTGGAAAGTTGATTTTATAATGAAAATAAGACCACAATACAAAGGATGTACTCTTTTAATCAATGTAGGCAAAAATTAGTGGCTGGACCACAAATAGACACGGAAAAAATCATTCATTTTGACCGACACAAAAGGTTAAGAAAAACGGAGGCGGAATTGTGTGTAGGGAACGCAGGAAATATGTTACGCGTAGGGAAAAAATGTGAGTAAGGCTGAATAAATTCACCATGAGCTGAAAGGAGACCGTACAGAACAAAAAGCGTCCCTTCGTCCTTTGAATTCCGCCAAGAAATGGGAAGGGCAGCGGTTTGACCAGTACCATCCCCTGGTTTCTTTGCTAGAGAATTTTAGACTAGTCCCGTTGCATCTCACTTTCCTTTTCTATTCTCCTTCTACGCATTTTAAAGGGATGCATTCATTTACACGCAACGTACATACGTACCGTGTTGAGCTTGACTCAAACAAGTTGTTCTTCAGAAAAGAACTTATTCTGTGTGACATGTTTATTTATATTATTACACTTAATTGGTCGAGAAATCATGTACATAAAAAAATTAACTTGACTCTACATTCTTCCATATTTTTCATGTAATTTAAATTAACTTATTTAATGCAATTGTGAACTTTTGTAAATGCGGTTTAATTTTATTTAATAAGACAACAGAATAAAAGGACGTTTTATTGGATTTGAATATAACGTGACATTAGATAATACTTTGCTCTCTTCTAACGATTTATATCACACACACACACACACTGAGTGTGACAAATTTTGTAACGAGATCAAAGTTAATTTTTATGGGAACTAAGGTGAAAACTAAGATGCACTTCCAAGTAGACATCGCTGCACTTTTATGAAATCGGAGCGGTCTTTACGTGGATTTCCCTTCATACGATGTTCATACGTACGAATTTCGTATTTTATTTTTGTTCTTTGTTGCAAGGTCATCATTTCCTCAAAAAGAGAACGTGAGGAAGATGTATTTACAATCAAAGTAATACCCTTTGAGATTATAAATGTGGGATTGCACACTTCCAAAAACAAATGGGGCGTTTCACAGCTGAGAGACAGAGATTAAAATGACTTTGCCAAAGTCAATCAACTTTTTCTATTTGTAAACAAATGAGATTACCATAATTATTATAACTATTTTTTATGAAGACTGGAAGTTGTGCTACAAAACCAATTTTTGTTACCAACTTGTTTTACCTTGTGACTGTACTCGGCCTCTTCTAAACTGTTTTGAGAGAATCTTCTTCCTTTCTGTAAGTTTCTAATGTTTGAACACACACATTTCTAATATATTTCGTTTTTTAAAAAGGAATGAAAAATCTCAAACACAAAATTGGTAATGCCTGATCAGAGTTTGAATCTTTTGAGATCAAAAATGTCAGTTGTCAACCTTTCATTAAGTCTGACTGATCTCAAATATTTTTAGTTAAAATTTTAACTATGGACCGTTTTAAAAAATCAGCGATATTTTTGCTTTTAGGTAATGACATTACTTTGTACATTTTTGTTTGTGTAGATCGCTAATTTGTAAGGATGACGATGCCTATTGAAGTGGATGACTTGGAGGGGTCTCCAATCACAACGTCTACCCTCATATATATAGGTAAATGTTTTAAAAATTGAGTCAAAGACTATCTAATACTTTTTGTGCTATTCTTATTTACCTTTTCTTAATGGGGTATTTAGTGCACCGACAGATTTGGGATTTTGATCGACAGAATTAGAAAATGAACCGACAGATTTTTGACCGACAGAATTAATTGTATTACTGGGTCATATATAACTACGGTTTGTGACAATAAATTGTTTTCTCTCTCTCTCCACCGACAGATTTAATCTAAATCTATCTTTTAGGATTTCTTAATTCTGTTGTTCAAAAAATTTGTTATTTAAAAAAAATTCATTTCTGTCGGTCGCTTTCCTAATTTTGTCAGTCAGAAAAATTAGAACCCTTTCAAGGAAGGAATACAATATGTTCGGTGTCGAATGAACATGAAAAAGATGATCCACATTGCTCTGAATGGAAGGGAACTTGACTCGGGTTGCGTTTACGTGTCAGAGCCAAGACCTTTTAATGCTGAATTAGAATCGGCATTTAAACAAGCTGGGATCGGGGACATTCGGAGGTTCCGTAAAAACATCAAATTGAAGGAAAACGAGGTACTTTACATAATATATTTGCACACACACAAATGTTGTATCCAAATTTGCAATATTTTAATTCCTGCTCATTCGTTATTAAATCATTTAGGTTGATACTTCAATTGTTGCTGATGCTGTTGAGAAGATTGTACTGGAGAGGAGTAAGGATGACAAAGTATTAATTTTGTTCACCGGAGACAGAGATTTGAAGCCCGTTGGTACGTGTGTGTGTGTCTTTATTTTATTGAAACACACTTTACTCATGTTTAAACATTTTGTAATTATTGCTTGATAATTATTGTAGTTGAGAAGGCAGAACTGTATGGATTTAAAGTTCATCTCTGGTCCCTGGCCACACAGCTAGCAACAGAGTACAAGAAACATGCAGCAGTCCAGATTTGCTCCATAGACAAATTCTTCCATGAATTCACATTTACCGAGACAACCTGCAAATGGAAAGACATACCCAAGGAGAGAAGTTTCATTTTGACGTGAGGATTCTTTTTTTAAAAAACTCATTTACTACAATTCAAAATAATTTATTTTAACCATGCATGCAAAATTCACAACATTATTGACATTCAATTTTTTAAAAATAGATAAAACATTTTCAGTTCTACGATTGTAAGTGGCATTCTACTGGATTGTATTTTCTAGTATAAATTTTGTACTACTTACAATATTCTCTCTGTAAATATTTTCCCCTGTACACAATATTTTCTTTTTGGCAGTGGTGAAATTATTGTCAATTTTTTAAAAATACATTGAACTTAAAAATTGGGGAAGTTTTGCAAAATTTCATTTTGACAAAATGATTTTGTACATTTAAAATTTCACCACTGGATATAAAACTAGTTGTTCTATTTTATCATTAAATTTTTATGACACATCCGTAGCTGTGCAGAAAATTGCTTGTATCAAAATTGCACATACCCAATTAATCTTACCTTGGTAATTAATTAATTAATTAATATTTTGTGTATCTGCTTTCAGGTTTTCCGAGCCCCCATCTCAGTCGGATCACGAAGAACTTGGCAAGAAAATTGTTGAGATTTGTTCACGTCTCCTTCATTTACCATGTCAAGGACGATTTTACGACGAAAGAAATTTTGTCCTCGTAATCTGTCCTCAAGAGATTTACACTCGATTTGGAAAGGAAGATGAGAATCATTTGTAAGATGTGAACAAAGTGATTGGTGCCAGTATGGAAGACGACAGAACTCCAGAAATGTTTAAAAAAGTGAAAAAGAAATGTACAGCTCTGTGTTCGGAAATCCTTCACAATGACACTGTGCACGTCAGTCAAGTACGAACTTTTGTCCAGTTTATCGAAGACACAACTAATGCCCGGCTGAATAATTCTGTGGACATCAGTAATCAGTATGAACCTCTACAACAGCAACAACGACCTGCAAAAAATTTCCCACTGTCCTGGGAATCAATACAAGATGAAGCAAAATCTGTTCAAGGGTCAAAAAAGAATAAAAAATCAACTGGCGTGCAATGCAATGGGAAAATACAAAATACATCTGAACTCAAAATCCCTCTCTCAAATGGACAAAGTCATGCAGATTTAATCGCAGTCAAAAAAACGTCAGGGAAAATGTGGCTCATCACAATGATAACTTTATTCAGATCCTTCTTTCTACTCTTCGTCCCAAAACGGACATCACAATCAAAAATTATCGGAGAAGAGGACAGGAGGGTCAGAAGGTCAAACCAGAACAAATACAGTGTCAATGGAAGTTGAATATGGAAGAAAAATTTAGAATGCCAGAAAATGTGGATCCAGGTCATGCTCAAAATCATGAGAAAATGACTGTACCTCCAATACCCAAGAAAAATCACAATGGACAACAGAGACAGATGACCCTTTCTTCAACTGCAAGTTTCCAAGTAGTGGGTCGAGTGACTGGACCACGGAGGAATAAGAGTGGAGAACATTTTATACATGGATTTAAATGTGAAGTTTCCACATGGATGTAATTACGCACATACTAAAGAAGAAGAAGCATTTTTGTATCAAACTGTAAATGCGGAACAGAGAAGACTTTATAAAACTGTAGACTGTAGGTATGGTAAAGGTAAAAAATGTCGACATAGCACAAAACCATATTTATGTCCATTCATACATGACCCCATTGAAGGAGTTGGAGCAGTCAAGTAGATTATCCAACTAAAGTTTCTCTACTAGAGAATCTCTTTTGTGTGTTGACTGACGGAAAATGAAATGCTATAATGTAAGTAACATAAATATTATACTCGAAATTATTTTAAAATACCAAGTATGTAAATAATTTACTGTATTTTTATCCCCTCTGACAAATTTGTGAACCTGAAACGAGATTTGAGATTTTTAATATATGTATAATCGCTGTTGTGTAAACTACGTGCTATATAGACGTACTATACAATAGATGCTGTTATAGATGCTATTATAGACAAGTAAATTATGATGAACTATGAAGTATGTAATATGTAACGAGAGGATGTGATACATACATGTATTTACCTACGATTTTAGACTACCGAATACTTATTTTACTATAGCATTTCTACATTGTAACTAGATAGAGTGGAAACTATGAGAATTATAGATATTTTGATGACTATTATTATGTGTGTGTCAAATTGATTATTACGAATCGTAGCGCAAAGAACAATGAGTAATGACGATCAACTTTTGTTTTTAGTCTTCCCCTTTTTAGCTAACACTTTCTAGATTTTAGACCCATTCGTTTTGGGTACAAGTTACTCTTCCAATCAGGGTTCAATATCTTCCGTCCGAAATTGAAATTTATCGTCCAGTGGAAGAAACTGGACGATAGACAAAATTGGACAAAATAATGAAATGCACAGAAAATTGCTATTTACACAAGACGATAAAAATTTGGAAAAAGGTCAAACGGATCTCTTTTCAATTTCTTCCAATTTTGTCCACCGTCCACGAAAAACTTCAGTGGAAGAAATCGGTTTCTTCCAGTTTCGTCCGGGCCAATTTCTTCCACTGGAGGAACCCTGCTTCCAATTTTACTCAATTTTAAATCGTGTTATTTCATTCATAAGCTTGTATATATATATATATATATATTAATTAATATGAGAAGAGATTATTTACCAATTTATTGTGAATGTTGTGAGAAAAACATTAATGTTGTGTAGTATTTAATACAAAATGTTTTATGATTGTTACTATGCCTAGTCAAGGTAAATAACAAGCTTCCTTCCTCGAGACGGTGAAAAATCCCAACGGAATTATGTATCGGTTAAGACATTATTGTATGTCTACCATTAATTCTCGATTATGTTGTAAAAATGATTTTATTTTAGAGCTAAAATACAACTTTGCGTACAGAGTTTCCGCTTGAAAACACTCAGCAATGTTTCCGGGAATTTCCTGCGAATGTTTCCTTTTCCCAGTGTCATTCACACCAACACTGGGGAAGAAATGTTTGGGAAAGATTGATGAGAGTTTTCAAACGGAAATCTTGTGTGCACACAATGAGTGACTTTACTAACGTCATATCAAAATGGATTATTTCATGTTTTACCAATATAAGGATCCAACGTATTCATACTTACCTGTCGTCATCTATTAACATTACGCTGTGTATTATCCAATTCGTATCCAAATGTAATTTTTGTGATGTCAAGCCTTCAACGAAATACACTGTCAATTTTTCAGTACGATAACTCTTCTGTACTAATAAATTTTTGAGTTTCTGCGTTCGCAGCTGAATCCTCGTCTTTGCAAAATTACTTCTCATTTAGTACTGAAATGAGTGACGGTTCATTACACACTTCTGCAGAAATTGTTGATTTTTCTCAAAGGACCTGTTCGACCTAAGTGGGTTTTGGTAAAAGTGACAGGTGGTCATTTTTATGGTCTCATCTTGTAGAGCATGTCAAACTACATGTTTTCCCCGAATATTAAAAAAATATAATCGTAAACAAATCCGCCAGGCGGGTCGGCGTGTTTCATTTTCCTTGAAAAAGTAAGGAAAATGACTTCATTCAAAAAATCACCAAAAAATAACGCGTTTGTAAAAACATTTGAAGCTTGGCACATAAACTCCTATTGATAGAAGGCAGTTTTTGAGTTACTGACCGACCCGCCATCTATGGCGGGAAAGTACTTTCAGTGACATTTAAATTCCGGCCTTCAGAAACTATGAAAAATCAGTCATGATTAATCTATTTCTCATTGACCTCCATAAAATAAGTACGACTAACCTTTACGGATGTAAGCATGACTATTATTTTTAACTGTTTTGACCTCTGGGGGTCAAATAAGGTCGTGGTGACCCTAGGTTAATTTATTTGAAATTTACTTCCTAAATCATGCTCTCACAGTCCCTACAGGGGTAATCGACCGCGGGGAGTCCAAATCTTACCTTCATTTTGCGATCCGAGCGCCCCCTATGTTGTTTAAATTGGGATTTTTTATAGTAAAATGCTCATAAAGAGGTCTTCAGACACCTATAGGGGTAATCACCCCCAGAGAATCTGAATCTGCCCTCCATTTTGCCATCTGAGCGCCCTCTATCATAGTTTCTAATCTGTACAGATGTCACGTGTGCTGCTAAAAAATATTTCACGATAATTATGAACATGTTACGAATCTAATAGGAGATACATATCCGTATCGAGTGGGAGGCAAAAATATAATTTTTGACTCGTGCAAGCTAGGTCAGATGATAAATGATTAAAAAAGCATAAAATCCAAAAGCAAGAGTAAAAAATGCCTATTTTGCATATTTTTTTGGATACAGAGATGCGCCTTAATAAACATAATTTTAGAAAGGATACATGGTGTTGATAATTTTTTCATTTTTTAAAATACGTGAGATTTCATGAAATCATCATGTATGACATTTATTATATGCATTTGTCACAATTGTAAACGTCAGGAATCGGTTCCAGCCATTGAAGATTGTTTTTGTTGGCGGTTAAAGGTCCGAATTTTTTTGTGAATTGCGGGACTTTATTTTAATTTCTCATTTTGAAAATATACCTTGGGGATTCCTTTTACTTATCAAGCGAAGACGACATATTCGGAGACAATAGAATTTTGATAAAACATTTGTGTACTTTCGAGGTTCCAGGTAATAATTATCATGTTTTGTGTGTAGTTTGTCTTTTGTTTTTTGTACAAATGTTGAATTTAACTTTATTATTTTATTTGATTTTATTCACATGTTATTCCCCATATATCGGTATGACACGTTGAATTTTACTTTATTTTAAATACAGGACTTGTCGATGATTTCCTCTTTTCACTTTTCACGATTTTTGTTTTCATGTTTTCTGCAAACATTTTCTGTAAGTACTTTCGACTTCTTTTCCGTTTCCGCATATTTTTAGGAAGCGGAGCTTTCCTAGTTAAAGAGTAATATAATAGCTCTTTCCCTTTAACTTACAAGTAATAATAATGAATTATTGTTAAAATATAAAATATAAACTGTAAATATTAAATTATTTTTACTTAGCCTATTTTATTTCTAATTTTGTTTCAGAATGGGACAATGCAACGTATGCAAAAGAAGAGGAATATCAAAAAGGGATTTTACAACACAGACAACTACCATTGAAAATTTTAGTTCTTTTAAGGCTATGTGTCGAATGAAAAATAATTTATCAAGATGTACAATTGGTCAAGATTATAAAATCTGTAAAGCTTGTTGGAGACTGATTTGCCTGAAATTGTCGAAATTGTCTCAAGGTAAAGATGATTCTGAGAGTAGTGGTTCCTTAAATGAATACGGAGAGAATATGGAATATGAAGAAGAGGAGGAAGTAGAAAATAATGAAGACGAGGAGGAAAGTGAGGAAGTAGATGTAGAAGGAGGAAAAAAATATGAGGATGAGGAAGAAATAGAAAATGAAGAAGAGGAAAGGGAAGAAATAGAAAATGAAGAAGAAAGGGAAGAAACAGAAAATGAAGAGGAAATGGAAGAAATAGACACAGAGGATGAAGTGAAAGACACAAATACTACTGACGTTCCAATTAAGCTGAGCTTCATGGTACCTCCAATTCAGCATCAGAAGAAAAATCCACAAAAGCAAAATTGTTTTATTTGCAAAGCCTTACATCCCAAGTATGAAATGAATTTATCCGTACGTGCAAACTTTTATATTAAAACAGAAATGTTTGTACCTAAACAGACAAAGTGTTGTTTACGTCACATCGACCAGAAAAAAAATAACATTAAACTTTGTGACGAATTGTTTAATCTAGTTCCCATAAAAACTGATGTGTATTTGTTACCCAGTGAGATTGAATCTTGGTTTTCGGTACTACGAATTGCAGCACGGACCCTAGAAAAGATTGATATGGTCAAGTACATGCTCGATAAAGCTGATGAGGACTTCAAATTATTGCTCGGGGTGACAACAGAGCAATTCCAGGAGCTCTGTAAGTTGACAGGGGAATTCACAAATAAGAAGAGAAAATGTAAACCCTCTAGTTTAATTTTATTCTTACTTAAAGTAAGACAAGCTTCTTCATTGAACTTTCTGAAGGCACTCTTTGGATTCAAAACAAAATCCACTGTCAGTGAAGAAATTAAAGTTGCCCGCCTGTCACTTTTTGAAAATTTTGTTCCTCGATATCTGTGAGTCAGAACAAAAAACGGAATTAAATCGAGAGATGAATTTTTACCTCGTGTGACAAATCTTTCCAAGATCCTTCATTTATCCAACGACAACACAGAAAATCTTGTATTGATAATAGATGGTACATATGTGTACATGCCCAAATCTTTCAACTACACACAATTGAAACGGAGCTATTGTGTCCATAAGGGAAGACATCTCCTAAAATTGACAATGATTTTGTTGCCCGATGGCTGGATACTCGACGCAGTCGGTCCCTACTTTTCTGATTTTAAAAATAACGACACAGAGACTTTGAAACATGACTTGATGGGAGATGTCAGCGGTCTTCGAGTAATTCTTCGTCAAGGGGACGTTTTCTGTGTTGATAGGGGTTACCTTGATGCTGTTGATTTTCACAAAGGCTTAGGATTTCAAGTCGAAATACCTCACTTTCTCAGTAAGTCCAAAAAGCAGCACACTTGTCAAGAAGCCAACGAATCCAGAATAGTAGCAATGACAAGGTGGATGGTAGAAAGTCGGAATGGCCACATCAAGTCGATATTCAAGATTTTTGGGAAAATGTTAGAAGTAGGAGATATCCCATTCCTTGGAGAGTACTTCAAGATCTGTTGTGCATTGATAAATGCCTTTCATCCCGTCATTCCTAGCACAGAATCCTCAGAATCCATTGGAAGGCAGATGATCTCGTGAAAGAATACACCAAATTCTCTCTTAAATTATCTGGAGGATGTTGAGCTATTGAATTCCCGCTCATCGCTACAATGGACAAAAATTGACGAGGCATCTTTGGACGAGTTTCCTCAAATGACCTTGACTGACTGACCTGATGTCATTAACCCGAGGGACTTATCAGCTGAAACAAGCCCCTTCATGTATATGTGAACAAAAGGAGAGAGATGGATTATACCGCTTCATGGTGGCCACTGATGAGAAAAATCTACTTCGAGTTCAAGTTTTTTCAAGACGCTCTACAGCGGCAAAGTACAATTTTACACTCGACTTTGTCCCAGATTCATTTTATCGAGTATTTCGGGTTGGGTGTGTGGATGCAAAACTGGCGCTCGAACCAATGGAATGTGTGCCCACATTTGCTCAATCCTTTGGTATCTTTGCTTTGCACGTCATCAGCTAACTTACAAGGTTTCCTCTAGAAGTCAACTGGATACCGTTTTTGATGCTGCAAACAGAAGCCAACCAAGAGTGTAGTACTACTAAATAGCAGGTCGAACTAACTACTTCGTATGATTAGTTACATATTATAATTAAAGAATATGTAATTGTTAAAATGACTTACATGAACAATTTAGATGATAGAAAAAATCAACCTTAACAATGTTTTCATATTTTCAATTTGAATTTTCTTTTCTGCATGTTTTCATTTACTCAATCGTAGAAGGGTTTTCTATTCAAACATAATCCCATTCCACATTACAACCAAATCATGGTATTAGTAACATATAATTCCATAAAGCAAAGTTATTATCTACTAAGGCACCTGTACAGATTAGAAACTATGATAGAGGGCGCTCAGATGGCAAAATGGAGGGCAGATTCAGATTCTCTGGGGGTGATTACCCCTATAGGTGTCTGAAGACCTCTTTATGAGCATTTTACT
>WJFB01003877.1:0-11666 GCA_009870185.1 Pygmarrhopalites habei | reverse complement strand
TGAATTTTTAAAATGTCAGAAAACGTGAAATATGTGGATGGAGGAGAAAATAGTGAGAAAGCGTTTCGATCTTGCAAATGGAATTTTGCTTTATCAAATTCATTAATTAAAAAACATGTTTACACGACACACACACACATCTCCTTGTCATTTTGTTTGGGTACTTAACTCTTTTGCGTACACACGACATTTGACTAACCCTAGGTAAAAAAGGTTTTTTATGACCTGCTACCCTTCCCCTTCTCCCCCTAACCTGAGTTAACTTAACTCCGTCTGTGACGGCTCTAACTCCGTCGCAAATACACTAAAATATCACACACAAGGACAGGACTACAAACACACACACAGGGAAGCAACACACAGCAACAGTACTTTAGTAGCCTCACACACACACACACAGAAGGATTTTGAAGCGGTTAAAATATATAGAAACTCTCCAGTCATCACCACCACCACGAGCGAGAAAGAGAGGATTGTATGTAAGGTAGAAGTTGTGTGTGTGTGCCTAGCATGGGTGAAGTATATATCCTTTACGAGGAAACAAATGAGGTGAATTGATAACCCTTCGCAGTGGCAGTATAAAGGCAAAGGTAGGAGGGGGAGGGAGGAGGGGGTGGAGGGGACACATGAAGTAAAATGGAGCTAAAATAAAATAAACGGTCGAGAGAGAATGGGAGTCAGTAATAGAGTGGAGCTGATAAGGAAATAAAATAATATTTTACAACTCCACTCGCCATTATCCTATAGGTAGAAAAGGTTCACTCCCATTGGACTCCATTACGATGATGCATGCGATGTGATGGAGAATATCTTTTTAGAGGAGAGAGAGAGAGTAGCTCAGCTATGGAAGCCCCCACCTAAGTGGATAGCTATGTATATTTCAAAACAAGTCGTCCTCCCCCTATATCTGTACATCTATTCTTTATACATCTTGCATTTACTCCATACACATCTACCAATATCATAAGGTAGTGTGTGTGTGCTCTTGGAGAGAGGAGTCGAAGGCCGTAGTTACATACGACTCTCTCTCTTCTCTTCTCTCTTAGCTACGTGCTTTACGTGAGAAGGAAAAGTCAAGGAAGATTTTTGCTGACGATGACATACCAAGAGAGAGAGAGAGAATATGATATGATAGCCTTTGGGTGGTGAAGTATGAAGCTTCAGTTACGAAATCACCTTGACATGATCAGCATTTTTAAAGTGAGATTTCCACAAATGTCTTGTGCACATATTGAAAAGGTAGCATATATTATATCAACTTTATCTCTCTCCCTCTCTCTCTCTCTCTCTCTCGGCTGTATAGACACACTGTCTTAGTACTTTTGGATGTATGCATCCAATGTACATTCCACTGGCCAATGTGTGTTATGATCGGCATTCTCAGAAACCCTGACATGTGTATTATGTAATATGTACAGCTTTCACAAGTCTCTCTACTCTCCTCTCATCTCTTCTCGATGTCCATGTCATTTACAATTTTTGAAACTTTACCTTCTTTAAACGTGTACTGCTCCACACACACACACTACATGAGTTTGTGTGTGTAACACTAAAATATACATACACACGATTGTGAGTTAAACTCTATACAAAAACGATTGAGAAGGATGTTATTTGTATTTCACAAAGGATACGTCGAGAGCAGAGTGGGGATCTGGACGTTAAGCGTGATTTTTCTCTTTCTCTCTCTCTCTCTCTCTCTCTGTCTGCATTTTTGCCTACCTTTTTGCTCCTCTGATCTCTCTCTCTCTCGGGATGAGAGAGGAGAGTGTGTGTAGTTATGTGCTACCTCATATTATTTTTTTTTGTGTTTTCAGACTACTGGGATTTCCTCTTGTTTTTTAGCTGATCCTACATTATTATAGCTTTCATTCGCAACTCTCTCTCTCGGCTAAATTACCTTCTTGTCGATTCCTCCGTACTGATATTCGTATATACAAGTTGAAGGCTTGTAGGGGTTAAGGAGAAATAGACAGGAGAGAGAAGGGAAAACGTTGAAGCTTTTAGCTTTTTACTTCTCATATCCTTTCATGAAAATAGTAATGGTTTATGAAGATAACAGAGTGAGTGTGTATGTTTGAGTGAGAGAGAGGGCCGCCGTCATGTACTATGCAATGCAGCCGCAGTGAGGATGAGGAGGAGGAGGAGAAGAAGAAGAAAACCTCTGTTCATGCAATGGAATTCTCATAATGTAATATACCATAACAGTGAAGCTTGAGTGTAAGAAGGAGTCATTCCATATCCCTCATACTTCTCAATAACATAAGACCCCCCAAAAAAATCTTTCCGATTGATGATCCACCCACAAACCTTCTTCTCTCTCCTTCCCCTCCCTCAGTGAACACCCTCCCTCCTCTTTTCCCCTCAAGAAAATCACCATGACTCGATCTTCACCATTCTTTCCACTACTTTTTTCTTCCCTTCTCTTTAGCTCCCTAATACCATGTATATGTGTCACATACGCGGTGGGAAGATTGACTGTGACGGTGACTATGTAGAGCACAGGAGGGAAAAGATTACTATCATGGCAAGTATCTCTCTCTCTCTCACTCGCTCTTTGTGTGTGTCTCCTCCTTTTCTGTCTTCCTCTCTACAACACACACACACACACGACAGTATCACATCATGTGTGTCCTTCGTACTTAGGAAATCCAATGTGAACGATTGTGCACTACCTTTACCTTCTCTCTCCCCCTCTTTCTCTCTCTCACAAGAAAATATATTCCTTTTCCTCTTTTCTCTGCAGTCCAAACTAATGCTGATGCTCATGGACAAACATCTACACGTCCTCCTCCTCCTCCTCACTCTCTACCTCTCTCTCACTCCCCTCCTCTTTTTTGAGCGGATGCCAAAGTCAAGTCGATCGAAGTGAAAGTGAAAATGGGTGGATCTCACTTATGTTCCTCAAGGAATGGCACCTGACAGCCATTTGTGTGTGTGTGTGTACCTGACTTCTCAATCCTTTGTGTATGTACACACACAAGTAGTCTCCCCACTCATTGTGTGTGTGTGGTGTACAAGGAGAGAGATAGATGCTACAACTTGTCTTAATGGCTACTACTACTAAACCCCCATGGAGTGAGGCCAACCCAAGTAGTTTAGTGTCTCTCGAGTTTTTGAACAGGTAAAAGTACAGGTATGTACATACGAAAGGAAGGAAAGTCAACAGAGGTAGACTTGAGGGAGACGGAGGGAGGGAGAGAGACTACACCTTGGACAATGAGCAAGCAAAGATAAACCTCCAATATATTTACTGTCATCACCAGACCCAAAGAGACTACTCAAGTCTACTCCTCCAACACACAAGCAGGCACACACCGTCTTTACACTTTTTTTTGGAGAGACTAATGTCATACTGTATACATGTGTGTGTATGTGTGCCTGTGGTGCACATTATATATTGCTCAATTGCACTCGTGTAATGTGTTCCACTATTTATTAGAAGGAGGAGGGAAAGAGGATTCAGTTCAGTGTGTGTTCTTCCTGTACCACATTTTTTTATTGTATGCATCACAAACGTGTCCCTCACTCTCGTAGAGTAGAGTGTGAGTGTGTGTGTGTGTGACGGGGAGTTCTCCTGTCACTTGATCCATATAAACAGTTGATGGATAAATGTAAGAGTAAACTATCGAATTGTGTAGTATTTTTCAAATTAGTCTCCCTCTCAAATATATAGGCTATGACAGTCCGTGTGTGTGTACTGTGTGTGTAGGTATAGACGGAGAGAGATAAAGAGGATGGCATAAAAATAGATGATAACAAGGGGGGAATGGATGAAAATAGAGAGAAGGAGGATGGTCGACAGTGTGCGTGGTGAGTCATGATGTACAACATGGGACCCATAGAATAGTCAGTGTCTCTCTCTGACACACACAAAGAGTTGTATCATCCGCCTGTGTATTATCTTGTGGGCCTCCAACTCTGAATGGGGGAGTAGGACACCAATGAGAAGGGAATTAAAACAGACAGTCACACCTGTGCTCAGCAGGTAGCTAATTGCTTTTTTCTCCTCCTCCTCCACAGCCAAAGTCAGCCCCACACGAATTGTTGGGTACTCACGATCAGCGTCACACTTTCAGCCATCCGAATTTTCATCTAAATGAGAGTCACAATGGGGCGTCTTTCAATTCCTCACCTTCTCCTAATGACTCTTAATCTTTATTACGTAGTGTGACAATTATACTGACAATGAATGAAGAGTACTTAATTTCACATCCCGTTAATACCCATTTTTAATAGGTGGAAGTTTTAAAGCTGTCAGCAAAATATTCTGGTTGGAAGGAATTTTTTATAAAAAATATTTGGTAAATAAAATATATGTGTATTCATTTCGGTGGAGTGTGTAATAAGTTAACTGTGTATAAAATTAAATATAATATATCATCGTTCATCAGTCGGACATTTATTACGACTGCTTATGTGGCACAGCTTGCATCATCTAATTCAAATGTGTATTAAAATCAGAACCATCACAAGAAGGACAAGTCACATACACACACACACACACAGAGGGGGGGGGGGGAATTGTAACATGATCCTTGTACACTTTTTGACTGTGAACTGTTCTGCTCAGGGAGTAACTAACAAATCTAAAATAACTATGATAGTTAGAAGAGGGGATTTTTTTAATACTTAAACCGTTACGCGGTGACAGCGTAAACTGATTCGTATCGCCTTACTAAATACTTAATAAATCGTAACAAGTTTCCAAGTTACCTTCATGATTACATGATGATAACCTCGACTTGGTCCTCGTTTATTTTTCATTTCTCTCCCTTCTATTTCTGATTTCTTTCTCTCTCATTTTTCTTCAAAACATTAATTTTTATCATTATCCATCCGTGTGTTCGTGTACTGTGTGCAGTGTGTGTGTGTACACTGAACACCCACATTAAATCCTGTATTACACACACACATCCTAATCCTAGGTACTTTTTTTACTTTTGACTTTTGCCTTTGCCACCCTCAGGAAAAATGTACGTGGACAAAAATTGGAATCGCATGATAATCACGTGGATAAGGGTGTAAGTACATATGTAAAATATACGGTGTGTATTTTGTTCTTACGTTCATCTTGTGTAATACATACTACATACGATCAGCGTCATTTTAAATAAATCCTCAAATTTTTAAAAATATTAATTACTTGTTCAAGAAATGTGGCAACAACTTGTATCTTCCGACTCAGGTTGAATAGAAAAGAGATAATGTGATCCTATCGCCTAAGAACTTCTGTTGCTACCAGAAAGGAATATTCTAGGTAAAATGAATAATCTCTAATTTTAATAAGCATCCCCAAATGTACATAACAACAAGTCATCCCCTAATCAATGGCAGCTCACATTAGCAGTAGAGAGAGAGAAATGTTTTTTTCTTTTTAATCAAATGAAGGAGTTAACGGTCGTCTTGAATTCGATGACTCCTTCCTCGAGTAGGAGACCACAGTCATATTTTATAAATAAAATTAAGTATTGATAAGCTCTCATTCGAGTTGAAGGAATATTACGTAAGAAATTGAAACAACAACATTCTCACTCTTGTTCGATTCATCCATGTCAAAACTTTTATATGATATAGTCACATAGAATCTACATAGGATGTGTTTGTACCTTCAGAGACTTAATTTTGGAGAGTCATGGATGCGTATCATTGACTACACATATAAATATTATTATAGTCAAGCGATGCAAAGTATGCACTGACTCTTTAGACACACACACACACACACAGAACAGTTGTGATAGGATGACAACCGATGTGCTCACGTATTGCCAAGATTTAATAATAATGGTATTAGAAACCTTGGCGAAAAGACAATGAGCTGTACTTTGTGTGTGTGTGTGTGAGTGTATGGAATTGAATAGGTATTTATGAAATACACGGCTGAGCTGTTTATTCTCCGAGTATAATTATTACACCCCTTACACCTTTACACACACACACACTGGTAGTGCATATATAAATGGAGGTAGAAATGTACGAAATAACTATGGAAGGACGAGGACAGTCAAGTGAGAAATTCATACCTTTCCCCTTTTGTGTTATTGATTAGAATATATTGTTATGTTCGTATTCATGGCGATCGATTGTGTTTAAACCATCCACGCACACACACACACTCTCTCTCTCCTCTTTCTCTCCCTCACACACAACACACACAATGGACCATTCATTAGAGAGTAGGAAGAAGTAATTCAGAGTTTATTCTTGCTCTTCACTCTCCGTGTTGTCATCCTCAACCTCTTTCTCTCTGATTCATTATTCACCTGCCTCGGCTGACTCACACACACGCACACTGTAAAAAGATACACATTCTACCATCCTACAGTTGGACAGTTTGTGTGTGTGTGGAGTCCATTCAAAATGATCCTTTTCGATACAGTGTAGAGTGTACAGTTTTAATTATTAAACTCCTCCCTCGTCGTTGTCTTTTTGTTCACACATAATAATAATTATTACCACGAAAGTTCCTCTCCTTCATAACGATATGAAATTGTCTTTTTATGGATTATTCATTCTGTGTGTGTGTGTGTGGCTGTAAAGTGTGGTGTGACCAATATATTTTTTTAATTACACAAAGTTTTCCAATCACAATAGTCACTCAAAACTTTGTAAATAGATTCTATTCCGGCTAATGTGCGTGTGTCTGTATATACTCTGGTGTAGAATACAAAAAAAGAGGAAGGAGAGCATGAAATGTAGTACCTATAATAATTTAATTGAACATATCACTTATTCTCTACTGCTTGATTGCTCCACTGACTACAATATTGTATTTTTTATACCTACAGTCAAAACATCAAAATTGAATGAAAGAAAGTGAAAAGTGAGAATTGACAACCTTAGCACACAAACAATTAGGATGAGTAACAAAGAACACCCGTGACATTGAGTTGAGAACAAATTTACCTACTATTTTCATTGAAAATTTTCAAAAAAAAGTCTCTAGCCTTTCTTAAACCTAACACACGCACACACTTCTATGTGTCTGTGTTTTTCAGGAGGAGGAGCGTCAAAGAAAATTGAAAGTTAAAAGTAGAAGTAATTGAGCTAATGAATTTTAAAAATTGATGAATATTTTGAAGGCTAGACAGTAAACGGGGGGAGAGTATAATGCGTGTGTACAATACACATAAACAAAAAGTGTGTGAGGTTGAAAAAGAATAAAGAGAATGGGAGAGTTGAGTGTGCGGATGTAAGATATGGACGATGGATAGTGAAGGGATATATGGGATAATATTGGAAGGGATAAAAAGGAAGGACATGGAGCACCGTTAAGGATTGAGAGAGGAGAAGAGAGGGACGACCCGCATATAACCCAGGACTAAAACAATAAATAGTCGTTTTAAGAGTTCTTGAAAAGCTTGAGCGCTCTCTGAAAAATAAACAGACGGACGGAGGGGGGGGGGGGAATCATTCTCCCAACTGACGAAATATGATGGGGTCAATTATGCTATGGATTTAGATCTCATCCCGAGGTGAAACTAAACCTTCCCTCTTTCTTCTCATCTCTACTTCTACTCTACTCCCCCCTCTTTCAAAAAAAGGCCTGCTGGAATTTATCAAAATGAAGACTCCCTAAATCCAAATCCAAAAAATGACACTTTGTGCTTTCCATGTCTACACAACACACACATCACATACACACCAATGTGTGTAGTGTGTGTGTGTGGATATATGCGGAGGAGAAGAGTGAAGTGTCTCGACTTGTTATTTCCACGGTAGGAAAGGAAGGAGTCACGGAGGGAAATAAATCCCTTCCTATCTTTTTTTCATATTCTCTTAAACTCTCTCTCTGTCTCTGTCTGTGATACGCAAAACTCAAAACTATGAAGTTTTAGTTTTTGGTGGGACAAACTCGGGTGCGGCTTGAGTCATTTTTAAAAGACAAGTTGTGTTTCACTCTCTCTCACACACAACTCTCATAACAAGTAGGAAAATTTTTAAATCATACACACACTACACTCTGATGTGTGTGTGTGTGTAGGAGGATAGAACAACAAGTGCTCTCTCAGATATTCCCCTCACATCACCTACCAAATATTCACAAGAAAATCATTCTACTCTGACCCTCCAGTTGACCCCTTTCATACACACGCACAGTGGTTAAATGCACACACACACACATCACACAAAGATATTTATTTTATGTGTGTGTGTACATACATGAACAACACATGTACGCACGAAACGACTCCAGTTTATATTTAAAACACACACACAACAACATACAACATTACAATCATTATTTATTAGACCTTCTTAGTTATTCACCGCCGATCAGAGCACAACAACATCCCATGTACAGTCATGTGTATGTAGGAACTAAAATTGTTCAAACACACACACACACATGTGAACTACACGATACAAAAATACTAGCATTAGTTAAAGGTTAGTATGTACCTACAGTCTCAAAATATGAGGAAACAAGTTCAACTTTTATGTTAGTTATTTATTCGCTATTCAAATTTGTCGTGTATTTATTAATGAAACATGTTTGTACATTAACCACCACTGCGTGTGTGTGTGTGGTGTACTCTCCTCCCTTCCATCCCTGTCTTCTCTGTCCTGTAACAAATATAAAGACTTCAATTGGACTCCTCAGATTGAGAACAGTGCCCTATGGGTCAATGGACATGGAGTAATCAGGTCCTAATCAGCAACCTCCACTCTCTCTCTCTCTCTCTCTCTTTCCCAAGCCCCGTACAAACACACACACACACTCACTCTTCTCTCTCACTCCTCACATATAATACTTTTTCACTGGACGTAAACTCCTGCGCTAAATTGAAGGCCTGACTGCCTGCCTGGCTCCAACCGTCTAAACTTTACTATCACCAAGTTGACGTGACATCCTTCTTTTAAACAGATGGGATGCATTGAGATGATTAGACCATGCACTCCCAATGAACTACTCTCATCTCTCCCTCACACACACACACACCAAAAGGAACGCAACACACACACACACACTCTCACACACATTCGTAGACACGCATTCGACATCCACAGAATGCTTTTTCTTATACATAGAAGAGATAGAGATTCACTCTCCCGTTCCCTCCCTCTTCTCTCTCTCTCTCGTTGAAAGAGATTCACCCATTGAAACAAAGCCACATTACACAAGGACCCACCTAACTCCACTAAAAATATAAACATTGTGCGTGGGTATACGTACGTGTGTGTGTGGAAAAAAACCCCTAGGATTTTGATCCATTCTCCAAACGGAGTCGTGTCTTGTTATTATTCCAGGCTATCTACACATTTGCACAGCCTTCACGTCCCTCTATTCCCTCCTCCTCCCGCATCCCTAGCCCACATATGAGCATATGCATACCTAATACTCAGAGAGACACACGAGAGAGAGAGAGAGAGAGACAAGGGATGTGTGTGGAGAGAAAAGCTATTGAAAGTTGGACAACTAAAACCAAAGTTCCTTTTTCCTCTTCTTCCTTACAAACCGAGGAAGAGAGAGAGAGAGAGCCGTTCAGGGGAACACAATAACAAATCGTTCAATAAAATCCGCGCACCTACATCTATCTTGTGTAACAAAACTTTTTTCTTCTCTCCTCTCCTCCTGTCTCCACAACAAAGACACTAGTACAATATCCAAGGGAAGGACCTATGAGACACAACAACAGCAACAGAAGATAGTACAATATTATAGTATCTCCACTTGAATTGTACCTTTCCGTCTTCCTCTTCTTCTTGGTTTTAGATACGTAATAAATTTTTTTCCCTCTCTCTCTCTCCCACTCTCTTTCTCTCATGTACTATTCCACTGTAGGTTGTGTGTGTATGATGTAACAGAACCAGAACCAGTGGAGGACGCTACATAATATTCTGGAGAGACCGCAAAAAAATAGACAACCAACTTGAGAATGTTGTGTGTGCATATAAATATAGATACATCCACTCGACAACATGGAAAAAAATTATATGTACAATGTGAATGACATGGATCTTATGTATAGCTTTAGTGGATTGTGGTTTCAACTTTGTCTATACTTTACTTACAGATAAATAAAGAGGAGAGAGGGAGAGAGAGAAGAAAAGTTGCATTTAATACTGATACTTGTATGCACTCCTTTTAGATTTATGTTCTCTTGTGCTTTATCTTGCACGAAATATACTCTCATAATTTTTTCACTCTCTCCCTCCCTCCCTCTCCCTCTCTCTTTCTTGTGTGTGTGCGTATGTGGACTGTGTACCCACCTCCTAGTATCTCGATTACGAAATAATATGTCGTGGAATCATGGAGTGCAAAGAAATTTTCTCCCCCGCTCATCCTCTGTAATATTGTGCAGGATGAGAAATATGTAAAAATTCATAAGTATAAATTTTCCCATTACATTGTAGTTTGTACATATTACATATACCTTTGTGTGTGTGTGTGTGTGTGTGTGTGTGTGTGTGTTGGAGGGACGGAGGGAGGGACCATTTGAAGTTGACAAGACACAAAGACGAAAGACAAAGAAGAAACAGTCTCATTTTCAATACCATTTACATTACAATTCTCTCCTCTCACACACACACATACACACAAAATTCGAAGCCCTCCACACTACCACACACACACAACTCCGAACATACTGGTATTGAAACATATGGATACATCCGCTCAGAAAAAACGTTGACTTACAGATGCCTTTGCTATACCTAGTCTATCCAAATGTAAAAGTAAGAAAGACAAGAAGGGAAAAAAACTATAGGCACAATGATAGCAAGAGAGAGAGAGAGGAGGTGAGGGAGGGAGAGAGAGTCATGTACATGCCAT
The DNA here is from genome assembly GCA_009870185.1 of Pygmarrhopalites habei. Lineage (NCBI taxonomy): Eukaryota > Metazoa > Arthropoda > Collembola > Symphypleona > Arrhopalitidae > Pygmarrhopalites > Pygmarrhopalites habei. Next base: position 886 of record WJFB01003877.1, on the reverse strand, counting down.
TCCACCTTCTCATAAGAGGACGAAGCATCCAGTAAAAATTTCCAGGTCTGCCTTCATCATCTCTCCTGATCCAATGCATGGACTAAACCTCAAAAGTCCTGTCTTTTTGGAAGCCCAACCCTTCATAATATCCCCTCTTCTTCTTCTTCTACAAACTCTTTCCTCTCTCTCATTTTTTTCCCTCCCCTCCTCTCTCATCTTCCATACCTACCTACACACACACATTTTTTTCACTTATTCCCTCTCACTTGCTCAGATTGTTCATGCATTAACTTGTTCCTATATTATACGCACATAAGGCCCCATCTTTACGAAGCCTCTCTTCTGTGAGAAGTACAATGATGAGTATGATGGTGTGTGTGTGTGTCTGTGTAGTTCATCTACATACTTCCAAACCTCTCCTCACCCCCACAAGAGAAGAGAAGGAAAGGAGAGAATGTGTGTCTTTGAGAACAACAGCTGGAAATAAAAACACACGGTAATTTCAAAACCAAACGTTAGTAACGTGTGAGTGTGTGTGTGTGTGAAGAGCAAGTATTATAAAGTTAAGAGTATTAAGAAAAATGAACATACGACGAGTCAAAGAACAGAAAGGGTCCTCTCCCCTTCTCTCTTGAAGATTCCCGTGTGTGTGTGGATTTCATCTTCGGTGTCCTTATATTATACGTATGTGAAGAAGAGAGTGAGTGTGTGTGTGTACACGGGATTTGTGATGGTACCTCGGTCTTACATAAATATAATACACATCCTTAGCCCTGTGTACTGTGCACAGCAGCCGCAAGTACACATTTGTACGCACTCGTGTACGCAAAAGCGTACAGAATCGTTTTAGGAAGTTAAGCCCTTGCAATGTTGCCAGCCTTATCATAATTGACAAAAATGTTTT
>WJFB01003876.1:0-11666 GCA_009870185.1 Pygmarrhopalites habei | reverse complement strand
ATCTTTTGACCTGATATGACGTGGGCTAGATCCAGAATCGAAAACTCTACAAAACTGTAGTTTTGGATTTTTTTAATCATGTCTGTGGAGGGCTGTAGGGTAGCAAGAGGTTTATTGCCACCCTGTACATATTCTTGCAAAATCCTAACAGCTTTGTACATAATATCGGGGGAGAGTTGGACGTGGGAGAAAATTTCTCCCGAGAAATTTGCCTATGAATTTGAGAGTATGAATGTGAGCTCGTCAGTTAGTTATACCAGAGCGGTCGATAGAGGAGGGAAAATGTTAACTTAATATTCCCCATTTTTTCCTCTCTCTGTCTCTCTCTCTCTTGGACTTTCTATTAAGTGCTTATACTAGTTAGAAGATGAGAAAAGTGTACATCAAAATATGTTTGCAGAAATCCGAATGATCTTATCTCTCTCTTTCTCCCTGCTTTCTCCTCTACTCTGCAGAGACAGAAAAACACGCAAACACACGGAAAGGTTGTCTGCATACAAGAGTTATACGAGTGTAAAAGCAAAATTTATTAGTCTGTACACCGTGGATCTGCTGTACTCTACTGTACAGCAGTAAAGATGGTCTGATGATAGGGAATCTTGTTCAGGAGTGTAGATACTATGTACTACATAGGTAAACTTTCTTCAAAATTTTCTCTCCTTTACCATCAACCATTTCTACACAAGATTCAAATGTCTGATATACACTGTGTATATGTACATATATATTTGCAGAATTCTTCAAATATGTTCGACACTTTCACCGGTAAAATCCAACTGCCTCCGCAAACACAGATACATATGTGTTTGAATCTCTTGCGATGCAACAGAGTGAGGACGGAGTATCTATATTTATGGTAGAGATAGTGGAAATTTCACTCAACCGTCTTCGGCTTCCACATCTTTCTTCCCTGGTTTCCTCTCTCTCTCTCTCTTCCTTTGGTTCTTATGGTTGCTACATCTTCTCCCTGACGCTTCTCTGACTCCTGAGAATTTCCTCTGAATGCTATTTATTTCGATATTACATACTTACTTTTATTTGACGCCTCTCCTTTTACCATCCATATTGGATGGATACAGTGTGGTTCACAAGTTTCCTCTTGTACTCGTACCCTCCTCTGAAAATTGAGATTTTATCTGTGACCCAGATTTACAAGAAATTTATTTTATAATCCAAATAAGATAAGAGAAAGGATCGTAGAATGGGTGGAATATTTAGAAATGTGGAGTGAAATTTTGTCATTAGAATTCTGTTTTTAGGGTTTACTAGTTAAAGTCATGTTCTGTCTCTTCCCCTTTTCTCTCTCAATTTGTATGGAGGCATGTACAGTGTAGTCCAGTTAACGAGGTTGCGGGGTTGTTTCCTTGTCACAATTGACATTTGCGGGTCATGTATTAGTGAGGAGAAAGGTAATATTTTCTGACAGTTCTTCCACTCGAACATGCAAAATTACTAGACTAGTCTTCCTTACCTACTATAAGAAAGTCGATTAATTTTGAGTCATAAATCGTTGAAAGGCATTAAATTTTGATGGGGAAAGCTTTCACTGCTGAAACCTGATAACAAGGGAAATTACATGATAGGTCAGTGGTAATTTCTGCTGCTGCTACACAGTCTAAGTACTAAGGATGAAAATTTCAACATATACAATCAGACACAATTGAACTCAGTCAAATTTACAGACTCTTTTTGTGCATACTTATAGGGATGTGTGTGTGCAATTGTGTGGTCATGGGTTAACATATTTTATGTCCGAATAATTATGCATCACAGTGTACAGGTACATGGAGAAAGTTTGGCTAGTAAAAATGATGACACAAGTAGAGATCTATATAGAAAATATAGGAATACTCGTGTGTGTTTGTGTGTACGTGTGTTTTCGTGCAGTCAAGTTGATTTAATTATATTTTTCTCTTCCCTGACTCTGTCTAATTGCAAAAAAAAGAAGGACAGAAAAAAATCTTGGAAATTACAAGTGGAAGAAAATTATAGTCGAGTTATTTTCAACACTAACGTTCCCCCCTCCCCCTTTGAGTTGTGGAAGGAAAGGAAGTTTGCAATTTATGCAAGGTCGTTCAATACACACACACGTATTAGTGGGTACATAAGACACACACAACCTTTCCCTACACATTTTTAAATGGATTGTAGTCTTATTTTAAACTCATTTTCTACCCCAGGTCCTTTCTCCTCTCTTTAAAGAAGAGAAAGTTGTGTGAAAAATGGTTTAAAAAGATTTAGAAAAAAAGAAAATGGGAAGAAGGAAATCTGATGAAAAGATTAGGCATTCGCAAGTGTTGATATGTAGATGATGATGATGATAAGGAAGGTTTTTAAATGTGTTCAAAATTATTGTCCCTCTTGCATGAACACCCACAGTGATCGTGTGTACATTTGTCAAGGATATTTATAGGGTGGCACTTTAGTCCTGTTGTTACTCTTCCTCTGGTATGCCGGCTTTTTAATACGACCAGTCATTCCAATATTTATGTTCAATCGTATTGATTATTTCACCATTGTGAGTGAGTGCGTCTTTCTCTCTCGTTGAAAACGCATTGCACATTTTGGAAACATGTGGCCCACCTCTCCGTATTCACCTGTTTGTCTCCACCTTAAGTTCACAGTTTCTGTATGAAGCATGTGAAAAATTTTGTCCACATTTTTATTCCAAGGGGTCCTTCCATCGTACAGATAGTACGATGGAATAACTGTTACAATACAAAGACAAGGATGACAGTCTAATGACATACAAAGATAAAGAGTCACACAGACATGACTAGAGAGGGATGAAATCAAGTGTAGGTACTTGTAAGTAAATAGGATTTTTTTGAGTCAACCAATTTCCATCGTAATTTCCGATGTACTCCATTCAGTTCCATTCAGTTTGTGGACTAGACTTTCTCCTTTCTCTCTGTCCCCACTTCCTCTAACTCCTTTTAGAACAAACGGCGTTTGTATTAGTGGGACATTTTTGACAGGGGCTTTTCTCGTTTTTTGATTGCACAGCTAATCATAAATAATACACGACATTTCTCTCGTTCCTGGCCCACACACATAGACAAACGCATAGACACACACACACACAATCTGTCTCTCCACAGAGGGGAAATGAACCTTTTTATTTTTTCTCTCTTTCCCTGCTCTCTTGTCTTACTCCTTGAGCAATAGTTGTAATCGGAAAATCATTGGTGGCTTTAGGGTGTGAGGGAAAGGCAGGGACGGGAAAAAAGGAGAGGCCAATTTGGAAGTTGAGGATTATGTTGTCAAACTGAACATTAGTAAATAAGTTGAACTATTCCATTTATTTACCTGGATATAATATTCCAGGATGACCCATTGATTTTTTACGTCATGTCCTCCTCTTACAGTTTACAATTTGTGTGTATATGAACGGAATAGAAACTTCCAAGTAAAATCAAAAAGGGACTTGGAGTTGTAGGGGGAAAATAACAAATGTGTACACAGACACATTGGCCAAAAAATGTATTGGTAACAACTTTACTCTGTAGGAAGGAGGGATGGAGATTGGAGAGTACATCGAATGAGTTTGGTGTACATAGCAGAGTTGTGCCATGTTCTACATGTTACTTTATTTTACCTGTGCTGACGGGTCCTCCCCTCTCTCATTATTTACAGTTTATTCATCGAAGGAAATTACGTGTCTTTTATTTGTTTTCTATTTTAAGACACTTGCATATTAGTCAGGTTGTGTTGTTCAAGGTGAGGTGAGTGCGAAAATAAGATATGGATGTTGAGAGAGAAGTCCTTCTCTCTCCCTCTCTCCTCAACAAGTTTATTATATATTATGGAGATTTTACAGAATGGAAACTTTATAAAGGTCTCTTTTTTTCTAAAGGATTTTACGACTATGCTCTCTCTCCCTCTTGTTTTTCTTCTCTCCTACTTTAACATTTCCTTCATTCTTGGTTGTGTGTGCGAGATCGAGTGTGAGGGATACAGATACACAGGAGTGGCAGGAGCTCAACCCCACAGTTATTTTATGTAGTTTATTTATTTTTTTGGAAAATTAATGTACTACAATAATTTTCAGCCAAAGTCGTCGCTTACACTTCTTTTTGTACTTGTGAGTGCCTAATGGGTCGGGATTACACCACAATAGCCAAGTTGACGGCGAGTGAATGATCGGTATGTACAAAAAAACACAAAGTTTGGAATATATAACATAAACAGTCAAATTCTAGTAACCAGAGGGAGAGAGAGACCTTAGACCGACCTTATGTATTTGGAAGGATTTACACAAGAAGACAGTAAACTTGGAGAGTAGAGTGAACATTTTTTTGAATTTAAAACTTTCAACCAGTTTCAAGTACATCCAATATAATTGTTTTAATGATGTCTCCATACTGAATCCCATTACACACGAATATTTTTTTTCTTTTTGTATAATACTAAATGTGCATGTGTGGAATAAAGGATTGTCTGTACAGTGGTGTATTGTATACGTGTGTATGCACATTTAGACTGTGCTGGATAATGGAGGTTAAATGTAGACTAGCATGTGAAGAGTTGATGGTAAGGGAGTGAGGTGAAATAATTTGTCGTAGTTTTACGTCTAAATCTATGCTGATAATTTAGCGAAACAATTGTGTGTGTGTGTGAGGAGTAGGCCTCCTCAGTATAGACTGAATATGTAGTATTATATACATAATTTTTAACTCGAGATGGGTGGAAGGTGTTCACAGTATGAACGAGAGGTAGCTTTTCTTTTTGAACCTCCCAAGTACAGAGAATGTGTATGTGTGTGGAGACTTTAAAACTTACATTGCGAGAGAGAGAGAGGAAGGGGAAAATTGATCAGGGAGCCAGGGTCGTGAAAATTATTTATGGCCGGCACTAATCTCTCAAGTAAGATCTTACTAGTACAGTCTGGATAAACTGTAAAAATGCAAAGACAAAGGAAGGTGTGAGAATTTCGTCTGAAAGAGAGTCACCGCTACAAACTAAAAACTCACATCCTTCTAAAAGGATTTATAAAATAACAATTTTGATTCTACTCCTAACTGTGGAGGAACAATCATTTCTGATTGAACATTCGTGTGTGTGTGTGTCCTGAGGTTAGTCAGAGTTCAAACAGATTTTTTTTTTCATTTTATTCCGGTCTGACTTTTGACCTGACAAAGGTGAGAGGTTGGGTACTGTTTGTCTTGGCAAATATAAATCTTCATCCCAGTGCCACGTATGAAGAAAACAATTCTTCATAGTGTGTGTGTGTGTGTATGAGTGTCGGGGAGTTAACTGACTTGAAATATTATTCGAACATTTAGGAGTTCATGCCGAGTACTACAGTTCACCTTCTTTCACTAGAGTCGTATGGAAATTAACGTGTCAGACAACACCATCCTCCTCCTCGCCTCCGTTTTTAAATTTGACAGGAGGAGGAAAGTATATAAAATGTATGCAAACCCCTGTTTTTTCTCTCTCTCAAATTTCACGTTAACTTGTGTCTTGTAAGCCATGTAGGCTTTGTTCTTCCTCCATTTCAATATGGAAGAGAACAAAAAACTTAAAATCCTTTTGTATAGTTCCAAAAAGTCAACCACATTCATGGCTTACCATCAAAACTCTAATATAAAATTGTCCCATGGAAAAATTTGAAACTTTAGATAATCAGTACAGGAATAAATTTTCTAGTTTCCAGTAATTTCAAAAAATAGTTAATCCAGCAGGACAATAAAAGTATTAAGCCACATCAGTCATATAAAAATTAGGGAAATCAGAAATTACTTTTAAGCTAAGTAGTGGCGGCTGCGAAACAGCTTACAAATCCTCCTGATGTAATAAAATAATATTTTATTTATTCTTTCCCCCTATTTTCCCCTCTGCTAGTCGTCTTTGTACTCTGCCCTACATACATTTAAATCCACATGACCCTGTCTCCCTCCCTGACAAACGTTACACTTGGGAGGTGTTCCGAAGTGATAGAGACGATAAAAAGCATTTGGTGCAACCAACCACACACACACACACACACATATATACAACAAAATCTGTACAGATTGAAGAAAATTTCACTCTCCCTCTCTTTCTCTCCGAGTGTGAGTGTGTGTGTGCCTGCCTCTCACTACAAATCGCACATTGTAAGGTTTACTCTTACTGGAAAACTGGAAAGATTTGTCTGAAGGCGATCAGCTGTTAAATTGATAAATTATTATTACTGTAGTCTATTATCCACCATCCACCGTATTCCACTGCAGACATTGAGTAAGAATAATAGTGTCAATAGTGTGCTCTCTTTTCTCTCTCTCTCTTTCTCTCCATGTCTGCCAACATTTATCTGTATTTTCTGAACTCCCACACACACGTACACACATACACAGTACACACGTATTAGTAGAGCAAATTGCATACACTCTGTTTTCCACGAAATTTTTGTGTAATCTGGATCATTGTACTGATCGTATCGTGAATAATGATAGTGATAGGGAAGACTAGTCACCTAACTACTAATATCTAATATCTCTGTGTATTCCTGTGTGTGGTGTACTCTATGTGATGAATTTTGTACATTTTAGCCCTACATGTTCTGTCCTATATGTCATTTTTTTGTGTGAATACACACACTCACACATAAGTGTTGTGAACAACCGGTGACTGTCATTATTTGTCATACATTTGACACACACACACAGAACACGTTCATTAGATGGTGGTGAGGTGGCTGTGTCACTGTAATTCAAATTATAATTCAGTACTACACACATTTATACTTGAGGAGTGAGAAGTGAGAGGGGAAGAGGGGCAAACATACACAGTCGGTAATGAACATTTTATTATTATTGGTTCATGTTATGGTGTATGTGTACTGTGTGTGTAGGTAGAGACTCATTTCATGGATATTAATGTTGATTACTGATATCTCACACACACACTTTGCACGGACAGATAAAAGTCAAGTGCGTACGGGTGTACATACGATTTTCAGTTTATATTATGACATACACCCTGAGACGTAAATGGTATCAGGTATCAAGGATGATTGTACAGTTGATCTGATAATATTCATCGATATCTGTGGACTGTGTGTGTGTGTGGTACAGAGTGTGAACTACTCTGGAGGTAGTTTATGAGCACAAAGTCTATTGAGAATCATACTTACTTGTGTGACAAAAAGTGAGAGTGGATGAATAATAATTAAAGTTTCATACAAAATACCGTAATTTGTCTAGGAAAATCCGGCGTAGGATGGGAGTCGAGTTTTTAACAGTCCAAAATATTTCAGTCCAATTTTGAGCATTACGTTACACAGTGACCCTCCTACGAATGTAGAGTACTGTGTATGCAGAAGAACTTGAATACAAAAAAGCCTTTACAGTGTATGCAGACATACAACAACACAGAACACAGTACTTTACATGTGTGTAGAGTAGCAGAGTTTTTAAATGGTCCTACACATCATCATGTGATATAATGGATTTACCGATAATATATGTACAACTTTGTATTTTTGTTATCGGCTCTTCTTTTTTTGTCCTCCTCTTCATGTAATTGGGTTTGGTTTGTGTGAATTTTTTAGCAGGTGCGAAGTCTGACGACTCATTATCATCACTCTGGGGAAAGCTCAAGCCGCTCTGACTCTCGTCTCTTCACACAAAACTACACTCACCACCATCACAACCACTACATTCTCTCTCTCTCTCGACCCATTACAAAATCTGAAGGAGGAGGTGATTTGTGATATGAGAGAGAGAGTGTGTGTGTGCCATGCCATTATAATATATGGTGCATGCATTAAGTCTCCCCAACTACTTACTCATCTCCTGTGAGAGAGTGAGTGTGTGTGTGAGAGTGTATTGTTCACAACCCCAAAGTACTGGTCAATTCTGCCGTCCATTTCTGGATATTTTCTGGATCCAAGTGAGACGATTCCGTGGAGGTTGCTCTGAAAGGAGAATTCCGTGTGTGTGTGCTCCTTTGTGAGAGTGTCCGTGAAGAACAGTGCTTGTGTTTGTCAAGATTAAAAAACATTGGAGGAGAAAGTGCCGAGTTGTTATTCAGAATTTTGTGACACGATCATCAAAAAAACATGAGTGGATACAATTTTGTCATAATTAAAATATTTTGAGCGAAAAGGAGGAGGAGACGAAGAGGAAGAAGAAAGGGAAAAGATTTCCTTTATTAAATTTTTTGGGGTGTTCATTCTGTGTCTCGTGTTTTTGTGAGAGAGTGAGAGTGACTGTGTGTGGTGCTGTTAACTGAACGCCCACACCCGAAACATCAGGATCGTCAACACGTCGCCCTGTGTGTGGTCTTTGGGAGTCGGTCTTGTTGGAGAGTGAGCGGAGAGTATAATAAATTTTCTTGTTCCTCCTACACACACACACACCTGGACTAGTGTTGTCAAAAATGTGCACCACCTGAATAGATAGATGATTACCCTAGCGAAAATTAATAATAAACTCAGCTTATCCTAGGCATGAAATGTTTGACTCTCAACATGCCATTTTTTAAAAAGAAGAAGAAGGACAAGGCGCCTGGTAAGTCAAGTCATCAAATAATGACCTCATCATTTTCACTCTCTCACAAATTTTCTTCCTATTTTCCTAACTACTTTTCAAAAATCCTCATCTTAATTTTTCTCTGAATTTTACCGGGTGATGAATACGATCGTAAAGTAAAAGAAGGAAGGGAGAGAGTCTCTTTTTTTCCGCTGAACATCATTTTCTTCGTTAATCCAATTAGTACATAATCTATTAGGAGGAGGTGGAGTAGGAGGAGGAGGTGGAGGGAGGAGAACAATATAATTTGGAGAATGGAAAAGACTGCATGTTCAATACCTTTTAATAATATATGACACAGTCTAGTAGTATTCATACAGTTTCAATCCAATCCTTCCTTTTTAATATGCATGTGTCCTCATGTCACAGTACATATATATTATATGTATTACATACGTGTGTTACCTAGGGAGTGCCACAAGAGACGGAGAAGAGTCTCCCGATTTTTGGCAGGGCATAAACATTTTAGCAAGACAAGTTATTCATAGAAAAAATATCGGAAATGCCCTTCTTCTCCCTCCATTCTTCTACTTTGTCTTTCCAATAAACATTAACATTTTTTATCCTTCTCCTCTCAATCCTCGTGTCTTTTGGTCGAATTCATATTTCGCCCATATCCTACATATTATGTGGTACAACCGTCATGGTTTTTTTCTCTCTCCCACTCCCGTACACACACAGGATAGTGGCATACACAAAATACATATATACGTACTATGACCTTTGGGAATTAAAGCTCATTATTCATTCATGTCCTCTTGATACTGTCCGTCGCTATTCTCTCATTTTCCCCTTCACTCTCTCTAACTTTGATGGACTGTTTAGCCTTCCTTTTTTTCAATGTATTCTCCACTCAATACTACTCATGATGATGTGACATTTGTCGGATCAACAACAAGGAGCTCCCTTCTACACACACACGCACACACAGTGTACAGTGCAGTTTTGCAGGGAATGGTTTTTTTTCTGCACATATAATATACAGGAGGTAGTCATTATAAAATTGAGCAGGTTCACAAGTACATTGTCAATTCGAACCTCTTATCGCATGACGTCCCACCCTCTCTTTACATATGTGCGTGTGTGTGTTTTGTAGAGAAGTAATCAGTTGCTAATAAAATTTCATTGTGGGATTACATAATAGTAATCAATTGTACATTTTCCTTTTTTTATCTGATATGTCTACACTGGCCTATTAAACCCAATCAAGAGCTACTGTGCACTCACATTCACACACACACACACACAACTAATCATATAATTATTCAGGTACATCAACACTTCTATTTTGTTCTCTCTCTTCATTAATCTAATCTTCTTTGCTCTTCTACTTCAAATGATATAGAAATTCTTTGATGAATTCTCACAGTCATAAAAATATGAATGAAGTGGAGAAATCTTCGATGATTTTAAGAAAAAAGCATAATTTTCACAAAAGTCGTAGAAAAATCAATAAAGAGTAAACAGACTAAATAGGTCGGCTCAAGAGTCAGTTTTCGCATCAGAATTGGCTAGGAATTTTCAGAATTTAGTGGACACAAGGGCTCCTCGAGTAAATTCCATTTTGAGAGTCTACTTTAATTTTTTCGTATTTATTTATTAAATTTAATTGGGAATAGAGTGTTCAGGGGGGGGCATAGCGGCATAGCGCGAAAGGAGGCGTCCATTCAGATTTTTTCGAAGTTTTGGCTTGGAAAGTTTTTGTCACTAAATTAATCCTAGCTAATGTAGGTACTTTAACTTCTGACCTCTTCTTCTTCAAGATTAGTCTATAGTTTCAAAATAGAGTGTTTCAAACAGATAAGTTATGTTTCTAAATAGGGTGTTTCAAAAAGGTAATTTGCGTTTCAAATAATTTCGTAGTATTTTTTTTTTAAAAAAAAGAAGCCTTCTGCAGGGAAATTTAGTTTCAAAACATTAAAGTAATTAAATTTAACTTTCTGTAGTACGTTCAGCGATCTGCGGACAAGTGCACGACATGCATCTTGTTCTTCCCATTAAAATACTTTCCCTCTTTTTCTCAATAATAATAATAATGATATTTGTGGACGAGTATAACTGACTAATGATGTTTACTTGATTTATTTTTGCAGGGGTGCAGGGAGTGAGTATCTCACCCATTCAAGAAGTTACATCAAAGTCACCAGTGTCAAAACAATGGAGTAGTGATGTGAACAATTTAGACAATCGGGCTGGGGATGACTCTCAGATCCGAAGTAAACCACCGTCCCTCAAGTCCCTCACAAAGAGTGGAGGAAGTAGTAGCAGTGGGTTGGAGCAGTCTAGTCACTGGCATCAAAGTCCTAGTCTCACTAATGGTCCAAACTCACCTGCTAATAGTGGCCGGCCTTTGTCCAATACCTTACAGCCCTCATCCTACGACTCGGCTGGCACAAGTCCAGGAGGAAGTTTGAAGAGTTCTTCAAGTAAGTCAATCTTTCTTTTTTACTTTCATTCTGTACCGTAAGTAGGAAAGAAGCTAACGCTTTCACTCGAAATTGTACCCTGAGGGGAATACGACCTTAATGTACAAGTTTAATAATTTCTCATGAAAACATACTAAATTTAAATTATACTTTTGACCTCGGGGTTTGTTGATCAACTTGGTCAACGAAAAGATGAGGGTAAAAAACCAACAAAATAAAGAGAAACCTTTATAAATATTAAAGGGCCGCATGATCAACACGTTCTCACAATATTTGTTCATCTCTCCTTTATTTGTATTAAATCCCCGAGTTCTAGTAAATCTTTTCTTTTTTGCAAAGAAGGGTACACGCTATTTTTAAACTCTTTTCACATTAACGGAAAGATAAACCCAAGTATAACTACCGTATTAGTGGAAAGTATTTGAAAGAAAGTAATAATATTTCTCACAGGTTTCATATTTAGAAAAATTATTTGAATTGGGTTGACAAAGTTTTTGTCATCAAAATACTGGTAGGTATTTAAACCTCAGCCTTCCTCATCTACAAAAGGAGTTTTAATTTCATGTAAAATATGGTCTTTCAGGCAGGTAATTAATTTAATTGTCTTTAAATACAGCGTGTTTACGAAAGGGCTTTACATAGGCTTTACAATTTTCATCAATGAAAGTTATTAGCAAGTTATTAGCAATTGCTAATAACTTTTTTGTTTTTCAACATTTTTTCA
>WJFB01003875.1:0-11669 GCA_009870185.1 Pygmarrhopalites habei | reverse complement strand
CATTTCCCATTGGCCACCTACGCTCCAGTCATCTCTGCTGAGAAGGCTTATCATGAACAATTGTCTGTTGCTGAGATTACCAATGCTTGTTTTGAACCAGCCAACCAGATGGTCAAGTGTGACCCTCGTCATGGAAAGTACATGGCTTGTTGCATGCTTTACCGTGGGGATGTTGTTCCAAAGGATGTCAACGCTGCTATTGCCACCATCAAGACGAAGAGGTAAGAGAGAAATAATAACATTCATTTAGTAAAATTATTTTTTTATAAAAAAAAAAACAATTTAAAATTGTGTAAAATTTGTAGACTTATATGTTGAATTCTATAGAACCATCCAATTCGTGGACTGGTGTCCAACTGGATTCAAAGTTGGAATCAACTACCAACCACCAACTGTCGTTCCTGGAGGTGACTTGGCCAAGGTTCAACGTGCTGTCTGCATGTTGTCCAACACGACAGCTATTGCTGAGGCCTGGGCTCGTCTAGATCACAAGTTTGATCTGATGTACGCCAAGCGTGCTTTCGTCCACTGGTATGTAGGAGAAGGTATGGAGGAAGGAGAATTCTCTGAGGCTCGTGAGGACTTGGCTGCCCTCGAGAAGGATTACGAAGAGGTCGGCATGGACTCTGTTGAGGGAGAAGGAGAAGGTAAAATATTTTGAATGAGTGGAATATCACAATTCAATTCAATACATCTTTCATGTCAAAATTAAAAGTAATAATGTGTAGCTATGAACTAGTTATTTAACAAATATTTTTAAAATTAATTCCAGGTGGAGAAGAATACTAGGTAATCTGGACGACCATATAATGGAAAAACTTTACTGCTGCCTCTGTTGACATTCTACTAAAAAAAAAGTGAAAAAAACAATAATCGTAACATTTTTTTAAAAACTATATATATAAACACATGCATTGTATTTGTTGTTTGCATAGGAGGGTATAATAAACAATAACAAATGGTTTCAATTTTAGAAAAAATTAAATAAAACAAAACATACTTGGTGTGACTTGACTGTACCATATTTTTCTTTTTCAAAAAACATTTGCATCATCATCCTCATCTTTTTCTCCCACGACTTGTCTCCTTCAAATTTTTTTTTCAAAAAATTTCGATGAATTGAATAACAACAAAACTAGCTTTCAAAAATGATCTCATTATGCACACTTTTTTTCAAGCGCGCCATACAAGTAATGCAGATCATTGTGAAAACCAGAGTCGTTGTTAGGTGAAGGAAATTTTGTGTGGTTCGTAAAATGAACTGGTGAAGAATCTCTGTCCTGGCCGTCTTCTTTTTTCCCCATCCACACCCACATTCCACATTCCAATGTCTCGTCAGCCTCCTGCTACGTGATTTTTCTATGAGTTGCTCCCCGTACGAATATATACGGTAGAGAGGGAGACGACAAGAGCCAGCAACCCTCTCCCACTCACAGTGTGTGTGTGTGTAGACTTCGTTCATTTCTCTTGTACAATCCAACAGCAACAGCTTTTTCCCCCTTTGGAGTACACAAGTAGTACACAACGAGTTGAAGTTGAAACGCTTATACTACTACAACTCTACTACGAAAGACTACTATTCTACACAGAATAGATAGAGAGAGAGAAATAGCAACCCTATAATCATGATAATATAAAGTGTACATGTACAACCAAGCTAGACACAAATGTTAATGAAATACTCGCCTATTTTTTACTACAGTATGTATCTTCGTGCATTCAAAACTTCTACACACACTACATTCACTCCACTCTTTGCACACACACACACATTACATTTAGCATAGAATGGATACACAGAGAGAGAGAAGCAAAGAACAGGGCACACAGAATATACACAGATAATACAACACGGTGGTGGTTTCCTCGTATATACAGACACACACACTCAGACACACTCTCTTACAGTACATATATTCTTTGCTGTTCTATTACCATTGAGAGAGAGAGAAGCCGTTCAGGACTGAAACTCACTCACTTGTCGTTCCTTCATAAGTATATACACATGCACCATGCTAATGTACTCCATTGGAATTCCCAACGAAGCAAAGGCAAAGTAAGCCAAGCAACAACTTGTGCGCAGACACTCAAGAATGAATTTCTAGTTAGATAAGTTAACCTCAGAGCAAATGTTTCAATTAAATAAATGTTGGCAAAAATAACATTGAAAATATTACTTGCTACCTTCCTTCCCAACCCTTCCAATACCTCATAATAGCCGCTGCAGTTATCATATTTTTATATACTGTACTGTACAACAGACACTACACACTCACACACCAAGAACAAGAGAATATATATATTATTATTATTATTCCATAAATATATATATATATATATATATATTTATTTATATTATAGCTTATTACCATACCGTGATGTGTGACTTGATGAGCTTCTTCATTCTCTCTCTCTCCCTTGTATTATATTATACTCTTCTCTCTCTCTCTGGGACTAGACTCCGTACTATCGAGACTGACGTAGTACTTTGTACTGTAGGACTCTCCTCTTCTGCATGGTTCTCTGCTGTTGGATGCATGGTGATGATGCTGGCACAGAAAAGAAGATAACAATAATTATTTTATTTCAATGACTTCAATACTCGATTTTAAACTGCCAATTGGCTGGCTCTTTCTCTCTCTCTCTAACTCCTGTCTCATATTCCTTACTACACACTGTTTCGTCCTCCTCCTCCTCATTTCAATTTATCTTGTAACTTGATTTTCTAATTTCACTAATTGGAATTGATGTTCAAATATTAGTGATGGTGATGATGATGAACAAAAGTAGTTGTAGTAATAATAATTTTGTCAGAGTGTCGCACTATTTTTCAACTGTGATTAAATTTGGTCACACACAAACAAACAATATTTTTCGTAAGAATATGAACATATTTTCAGACTTTTTCCAAAACTGATCTGATCGTATGATGTACTTGTGTGTGTCTGTATGTGTTCAACTTTTATAAAACTGTATAAATATTATAATACTTGTAAGTGTGTATGTGTGTGTAGAGTTATAATTTGAAGAGAAATTCTTTTTTTTCTCTTCTCTCTCTCTTTCTTGATTTTTTTATATATTTAGTGGAGAAATTTTTTTCCGGCGAATGTTATAGCTGATCCTGAGCCTCAGTCAGAAAAGGACTAATGTACTCTTGATGTTGTTGCTGTATTGAGAAGAAGATTGGAGAATAAGATGAGTGAGGGAGAGAGAGACAGAGAATTGAATTGGAAGATAAGTGTGTATAGAAATGGTTTGATCGTTGTGGTTTGGTTATACTACAGCAGCAATACAACAAGCAGCACAGTAGCACTGACTCTTCTTGAGCTTTTTCGTGAAGTTAGTCAAGTTTTAGAGAATTTTTTTTTACTATCAGTCAGTCGTATGAACTGCAGTAGGAAAATTTTTTAGCTGAGGATAGGCGAGACGAGACGGGGAGAGAGAGAGAGAAGAGAGAGGAGTACACACTGAGAGAAGAGAGTAGACTGCGAGTGTAGAGTAGAGTAGAGTGAGTTAGAGAGAGGAGCAAAGGAGATAAAGATACGAAGGAGTGGTTGGCTAGTTTGTGAATGAACGACGACAGAGAGGACTGGTTACGCTGAACGAGAACAGACACGTGTAGAATGAGAGAGAATACTTTTTGGGGCAAAATATGTCATAGAGGAGAAGGAGGATCAGAACTGAGCATTAAATGCTTGGACAGAATTGGAAATTAATTAGAATTTCAGCTATTTATTCTGTGTGACTACTACAACACAGTACAAATCCACACTCACACATCTACTTATGACTATATTATCATCATCCCTACTAGTTTGTCTTTTTTTCTCCTCTCTTTTAACTCTCTATGACTTTTATCTTTCTCACCATCCTCCTCTGCAAGCTCAGGCATGAATCTGATTGTACGTAACTACTGCTTCAGATTAATACTATGTAAATTTTTGAAACGATCATAAAATGGAAAAATTTGACAAGAAATTAATTGATTAAATGGAATTGAGAATTACGGTGTTCCTCCAACAAAAGTATATAACAATATGAACATGTGAACAAGTGATTGTAGGTCTGTTCAGAAGAAGAATTCATCGTCCTTACTTCACAATGGCTAGGAAAAACTGCTGTTCGAACCTCCTAATTGGAACCACCTGAAGGATGTCAACCCGTTATTTCTCATGGAGTCTCATGTTAGTAATGAAACAGATGAGCTAAGGCTCAATGAGTACAAAGAGTAAGTATGTTCAAAATTCACAATTCTCTCTCTCCTTTTAATTTTTCAAAATGATATGAAGACCCTGTCCACACTCAACCTGTTATTGAAGTCAGTGGTGATGTAGAGTGTGGCCAAAGGGGAACAGAATTCTGGACTCTCGCGGAAGAATCAAAATGATGTGTGAGAGATTATGTATTGGACATGGATTCTCCTGTACATCCCTACTCTCCCTTTCATGTTCTTTTTGACAACTGAAGAAAGCTCACAATAAGATCCCTGGTCCAGTCGGAATACAACAGGGAAAAATGTTCTCAAGCTACATAATGTACAATTTCAATCTGTAAGTGTACAACATATCATTTTTTTGTATTTTTTTTCTATGCTTAAAGGTAAATGACCGGTAAAACTTTGTACATGTAGAATACAAATACATTGCACACACATACACAGACGAAAAGAAGAGAGCCACAGTACACACTCACTCACACACAGTGAATTCTCTCTCTCTCTCTCTCCCCCACTACCATCATCATCATCGTTACTTAGTACATGTCTAACTGGGATACATGTATGAAACTCAAACCGCTCGTCTATCTCTTTCTATTGCTCCGTAATATACATGATTATCTATTATAGGTATACACTATGCAAACCTGTTGATCATATTTAAAGGCTGAGTGTGTGTGTGTGTATAAGTATATTTATATTCCAACCGTCTGTCTGAAACAACATTGCATAAGTTTTAAAACTTATGTTCCTACTCTCTTATTTTCGTTTATACTGAGAGAGAGTACACGATGACGACGTACTCGTACACACACACACACACACACACTTCAGTTCTGTTTACTGTAGTGTGTATTCCCCCTCCACTTGGTATTAGGTCCAATTCTACATTCCACATAGATTTGCAATATGTACAATATAATAATAATAGTAGTACATGTACTTGTACTTACTTCGACATGACAAGTGTAAGTACATGATGATGATTATTATTATTATTTGCACTAAATAAAATATTTAAAAAAGTATCATCCATCCTGTGATATCATCCTACACTAAAATCCACACACACACTACACACCGCACACAGTGGGCAGGGGGAGAGTCGGGGAAAAAAATACGACATACGTTACATGAATGAAAATTTTTCAGAAACTCCAGTTAATTTAATGCAATTTTAAAAGAGAGGAGTGGGGGGAAAAAGAGGAGAACTGTGAGAAAAATTCTATAGAAAATGTAGGGGAGGATGTTCATGTGTGTGTGGAGAATGAAAATGAAGATTGGAGATGAAAAGGATGTGAGTGAATGCGTAGTGTATGTGAGTGAGTGAGTGTGTGTGTAAAAGAGAATAAGGAAGGATAAGGAATGAGAGAATAATAAAATGTGAACGAAGAATTAAGCGGTGAGGAGGGGGAAAATACACACACACTTCTGTGTGTGTGTGTCTGGTGTATAAGAACTTTACAAAACTATGCTAATGCTGTGTGCAATGCACAATGCTTTTGGATATTATGCTTCCCTGCCTGCCTGCCTGCTACTCTCTACTCCACACACACACACACAGTATATTATGCTATACTACCACTACTCACTCACTTGATGCTTGCTAATGCTGACTCCATGGCCTAAAAGGTAGGAAGGTATGGTGATGATGATGAAAAAAAATAGAGACCGTCGACCGACTGTGGAATGTGGATGCAACAGGTCGTAAAAGAGAGAAAGAGAGAGGAGAGAGAGAGAGAGAGAGAGAGAGAGAGAGAGAGAGAGAGAGAGAGAGAGAGAGAGAGATGAAGAGAGAAATCAATTTTCTCTTTTGTAAAAACTCACAAGACGTCTTATCTTTATCGTAAAACTCGTCGTAACTGTGTACGCTCAAGGATAACTGGATTTTAAAAGGATTTTAAAAGATTTTTCATTCATTCACCACTAACACACCACAACTCTCTGCCAGAGAAGAACAACTACTATATCGTCATCACTATTATTATTATTCCTCCTCGACACACTATATACTACTACTCTACTCTACTCAACCTACTACTACTCACATACTACTTCTACACTACTTACCACTACAGATGTACAAGAGAGAGAGAGAGAGAGAGAAGAGATTTCCTTAAAATATTACAAGGAATTAATCCAAAGACTTCATAATTATATAGTTGCTTATACACACACACGGAGTCGAATATTATTATGTCACTCTCAGAAATTCTCTCTCCATTCTACAGGGAGAGAGGACTTTTAAAAATAATACTTGATTGTGTTACCAATAGAATGTCATTGTATATTAAAATTCTGTGTATTTTCTCTCAACTGCTACAGTGTGTGTGTATGAAGTGGATGCTTCGTATTTCTCTAAATATATTATTATTATTATTAGTAGTAGTAGTAGTACAGGAGGACTTTAGACTTGACAAGGAGGAGGAGGAGGGAAAAAAATAACAACCTAAATATGAATGAACAACAATATAAGATATATCATGAGCAACAGATAATATTGTGAACATTATGAGTCTCTCCCTTAAACAAATTCTTTTCTAAAACTACATAAATTATTTTTGTATCAAACATGAGTAGAAAAAAAATATATGAGAATGATTGGAAGAGGATGATGATGTTGAAACGAAACAAAATATGAATGAATGAAAAAAAAATGATACTTTACTCGAGCGAGAAAAAATATTCATATTTAAATCCTTCATAAAAAAGAGTTTCGATAAGCTCTCATTCAAATTCAATTCAGACCAACACATATGTAATCTGTTAAAATACATATTTACAGTCTTCCCAAAAAAAAACTTTTAGTCACACACACACACACACACACACACACACACACACATTCTAACTCTCTACTTTATTTTGTGACAATGATAAAAATGTTCATTTTTACCTTGATAAGTTTTCAAACTTGCCAAATAAACCAAAGGCCAAAGTATTCTGTTGTTGATGGTGGATGTAGGAGGAGAGAAGAGAAAATATCTCCATCTTCCTTATGGTCCCCCTCGCCCATCCTTCAATTCCCAATATTTTTTCGGATTCCTGGAGCACGGGACACTTTCGGACGGAAATTCCACTCTCCTCGGGTCAACCTACAATGGTCAGACAGGATAGAACAATTATACCGGAGACTCCCTTCCCGAATTCCCTACAGGAAATAAAATTCGAAGAGATATTCAACACGTTGCAGTCGAAAGGAGGGGGGAAGGGGGGGTGTTGACTGGTTGGTCCCATGAGACACGAGATGTAGTGGCCATGTCAAACCACTTCACACACTCATATTTTCCATAAATTTTACCCGGTTTCTCATTCCCTGGACTCGGTCTCCCCGATTTCACTCTGACCCTGTCCTTCACTCTCTATCCCTGACTCTCCGTGTCATTCCCTGCTCGTTTTTTCGACATGAGAAAAATTGTAACCTGCATTTTTCCTCTTCCTCTCTCTCTTCATTTCAGTTCATGCAAATGGAGAGAACAACGCCCTTAGTTCTCTCCCCAGTCAACCTTAGTTGTCTCTCTCTCTCTCTTTCATTGCGTGGGGAGGAAGGGGAAAAACTTCAAAAATCCTTTAAAATCATTTCCCATAGGAATTTCTGAAAAAATCCTACACCTTCTCTATCCCCCTGTACCCGGGTGTTGGAACAAGGAAAAACCGGCATGATTGGCACACGGTTGAGAATGTAAAATCAAATTTTTCCCTAACTCTCCCCCCCCCCCACACACAATTTCACATATGTATTGGAATCTGATAGAAAAGTATGTGAATGAATCTTACTTGATTTGAATAACCGATGCCCTGGAACAGGTAGATTTGCAGATTAGTAGGATTGAATGAAATATCCGGTGAAACAGCCGGTCTGAGGGATGTAATGGGGATTGACAATAAATCTTGTGTGGAAGCGTGTGTGTGTGTTATGTCTGTCTGCCTGTCTGTGTGGCTGAAAGTCTCGCCAGCTAGGAATGGCATAAAATAAACCCTCACAACTCCAACGCCCAAAAGCAGTGGCCCTCATACTCTCTATCTCCAGTGTGTGTGTGTGTGTACTCTCTCAAAAGAGGAGGAGTATTTCGTGTGTGAGTTGGCAAGCAGCTTCCTTAGAATCAGTGTTGGTAATCAGGTTTTTGATAGAAAGGTTCTGAAGTAATAACTGTGATAGTTTTCGTGGTTCACATTACACAAATAGACATTAAGTATTAGTATTTCTATATTATATTATGAGGTGTATTAATTCATCTGTAAAGAAATGTAGCAGCATATTTACATTACTTATGAACTTGTGCACATGGTTTTTGTAGGTTAAGGAAGAACAGTGTTATTATCGATTAATCCTAATTAATATCTTAATTAAATCTTACTTTTATACTATTTCATCAAACAGACACAAGATAATAATTGTTTCAATTAATTTTAATAAATTTCATTAAATATCTCCTCAAAGGTCATCTTACCTAAGTATATTCATCCAGAATCCCACTGAAGTCATTCCTTACAACTTGGTTAAAAGTTTTCTTTCACTCAAGGGTCCCTACTTCAAATAGTCACTAATAATGACTCATTATTTTACTAAAATACTATACCCTTACAATATTCGTTATTCTTATCACTAGCATAACCAGATGTATCATTAATATAAGTATATTCCTACATTTGAAAATAAATATTAATACACCAAGCTTTCCAACATATCAATTGTATTACATATTTATATAAAATTATTAGTGTACGGGGTTACTAAAAAACGTTTTTTACTTGATGCGTTAACCGTTGCTCAAGTCTTCTGTGTGAATACAAACACACACAATTCGTATGGTACTTGAGCGTGTGTGTTGTAGTCAATTCACTTCATTTGGGAAAAAGATTTGTGTATTTTCATTCATTTTTCCCTATTCCTCCCCCCTCTCTGCGTGTGTGTGTGTGTGTCAGTCTGTGTGGGTACGACAAACACACACACCATATGTACACAACAGGTTGACTGAGCTATATTTTCCAATGATGTTAATGACCTGTGCTGTGTTCCACTTTGAAAAAATTTTTTGTCATTTGAGAATCCTTCTAAAGGTCAAACAAAGAGAAATAAAAGAGAGGCAGAGTGGCAAAGCGACAAAGAAATTCAATATTGAATTCTTTTCTCTCTCTCTCTCTCTCTCTCTCTCAATTATGCAAATTCCTTTGTTAATTATGATGAATTATATTCACATTTCAAAATAAGTAGTAGTGTCATATTGACTGGTCCTCTCAATTGACATGTGTGTCGTGTGTGTGTGTGACAACTAATTCCTTTGTTTTAGATTTTGTTTAAATTCAAAAGACAGGAATAATACAATAATAATTATTATATTGTGCGTGAATATTTTCAAAAGAAAGAATTATTTCCTTTTCGTGTGTCTCTCTCTCTGTGTCTATCTAAATTTGCTGAACCCTGCATATTTCCTCGTCACTCTCACACACACACACAGCAAAAGCAACAGGCAGAAACAGAGCCAGAATCTAGACTTGATGTTCTAGCACTTCTTATTGACTCAATAATGTAGTGAATGAAAATATGTCTCTTTTTTGTCTACGGTAAATGAATGTACAGAATTCACACACACACACTTCACTTCTACACACACTCTCTACTTACATACTCTGTACAACTTGGAGCTGGTATGAGAGAGAGACAAATAGACTTTGCTTACACATGTATAAAAAATTCTTTTTGGCTTATAGAAACAAGTTGAGAAACAACAAAATTTTGTACAAACTACAGACAGACACACCACCACACTCACTCCACATCATCACCATCACACCACAAAATAAAGACACACAGAGAAATTATTCAGAGAAAATATACATGTTCAACTCGAAAATAGCCAACCTGTCAATGTCATCATCATCCTTCTTCCCTCTCTCTCTCTACAACCTACATACGTAGGACGAGATGAAAGGTCAACCTGCCTTCCGAAATATTCCCAAATAAAGAAATAAGACCAAGACTACCACCAATTTATCAATAATAAATTTACACAGCTTTTCCTAACTCAACCGGCATTTGTACCATGGAATGAAACAATATATTTTTTAAAACTACAACTTGTTACTTACAATGATCCATAATGTATAAACAATTGAAGGCAGTATAAGTTAACAAACCGACTTGACTTTTTTGAATGACATTTAGTTTCCCACTACTTTAATGTCATTACAACTCTACTTGATTTGTCCTAAATTGTACTCGATTAAACTACGGAGAGAGAGAGACAAATTTTTTTATATTTTTGTCAAAATTTATTTTGAGGATGGTGACAAGGTCTAAACCTTTAGTAGAAAAAGGTGGAGGAAGTAGTAGTGGTTTAATCATTGGATATCATACAAAAAGAACAACATTCACACTCTTCCGGCTAGCCATGTACTCATTTATTTGTGGACTATTTTTCATTGCCGGGATCAAGATTGGAAATAAAACTTTACAGTCCGCCTCATCTCCTCCTCCGAAAAGTGATGGAGACTACGGGGATGTAGGTTCAGGAGATAGAAAGAATCAACAGGTGGGTCGTGTTATTCTCCCAATGCCACTGGGAAGTCAAATGAAACCTGGAGAAATGGGGAGACCATTCATCCCGGAGAAATTGACGGATGAGCAAAAAAGACTACAGAAAGAGGGATGGAAGAACAATGGTTTTAATCAATATGTGAGCGATTTGATCAGTGTTCAGAGAGAGCTCCCAGACATCCGACATCCCAAGTACAACTATTCAAAAAGTGAAAATTCATCACATTTCACCTTTTTTTACTCCCATTTACACTAAAATAAAATACACACTCGATTAGTCAATATCCATACTGTATTGTGTGTGTTCTTATAGGTGTAAAGAACCCGGGAGATACCTCACAAATCTACCTAGAACTTCAGTCATCATCATTTTTCATAATGAAGCTTGGTCGGTCATTCTTCGGTCAGTCCATTCCGTGATCAATCAGTCACCACCCGAATTACTCAAGGTTCAAAATTAAATTATGACTATGACGGATCATGGTGTGTGTAGTGTGTGTGTGCCAAGATGGCACAAAAGAACCTGTCATCTCTCTTGACACATACACACGCAAAATTGACGATGCTCACCTGACACGTCGTAGCTTTATTTTAATTTTGAACAATATTTCCATGGACCAAGTGTTTTAATTTTGAAAGGAAATTATTCTCGTCGATGACTGTTCTACAATGGGTAAGTTTTTCAACTAAAGTTTATGATAAGTTCATGATTAAAATGTAAATACATGTTCTTTTCCAGAACATCTCAAAAATCCGTTGGTAGAGTACATGAAAAAGTTTCCAAAAGTGAGGATAGTCCGTTCACCATCCCGGGTAGGACTCATCCGAGCCCGTCTCCTGGGAGCAGATGAGGCTACAGGGAAAGTTCTGACTTTCCTGGATTCACACATTGAGACAACACCCGGTTGACCCCCC
>WJFB01003874.1:0-11674 GCA_009870185.1 Pygmarrhopalites habei | reverse complement strand
TACCGTATTTCCTCTAATAGGGTGCGGGATGCCAATAGTCCTTCTATTTAATTAGCATTGTAAGGGCTTCCTCGCACTGTTCACGATTTCCCCGAAATTTCTTTTTAGTGTGTGGGTCCATTATGAAAAGAAATTACGGTAGATTGACTTTGCGTAATGAAAAGATTTTTCGTGGGTGGGAAAATTTTGTACCCCACAAACAGGACGGGGACGTAGCCAGGCCCCTTATTTCAAGAACCGATTTTTATCCAGTGTATAGCTGACCTTTTTTTTGCAAATGCATCAACTTTTTCAGTCCAAAAATTCACTGAAAAATTTCGAAATATACTGAAAACCATTTACAAAATGTTTCGAGAAATTTCGAGAAAGCTGAAAAAGTATGAAAAAGTTTCAGTTCTTTCGGGCCCGGCCCTCAATTTTTGCCTAGTTCGGCCTGGTCAGGGCCCAGCCCGGGTGATGTCCACCCCCATCGTACCCGCCCTGCTCACGGAAACCGGGTAAATTAGGCGTGCTGGAGCGAATTGGCGAAAAAACATTGTGACGGAGAAAAAGAGGAAAAAATTTTTTAAAAAGGGGAGTCTTTGCCAAAGACTCTTTGGTGCTTTTTGGAGAAGATAATTGATGATTGGCTGACGGAGAGAATTGTCCCCCGGTTCTCTGACTGAATTTTTTCTTCAGGCAGAAAATCCATCTCTAGGACTGATTTTGTTTTACCCAAGGACCCTTCAATTTTGCTGTATTATAGCCACCTGATCAGTTGGTTGATCCACGAGGACACTTTGAATTATTTCGGGGTTGTCCAATGACTCCTCCGTACTTGTCATCCCTGGATCAGCGATGAATATGACCAAGATGGTTAGGATGGCCAATGAAATGACGGATGTCATTGTATTTTTTTAAAATTTCTTTTATTCTTCTTTTCGGAGTGGAGGTGTGCGAGTGGATTTGTGAAGTGCGAAGAAGATGGAATATTAGAACAGAGTTTTATTGTTTCACAATCATCAGTTAAAAAAGAATCTGGCAAACTTTTGAGAATGACGACTCGTCAATCTAGTAGGCAATTTATGCGGGGACAGAATGGGGGAATAACCTAATGTATTATGAAGTTGTGGATTGTTTCTTTTATTAAAAAATGAATTAATGAAATTATTTTGTGATTTGACAATAGAATTCTCCACAGAATTTGCCTTGGGATGATTAAATTCACTTTTGACATCATTTTAATAGTGTCAATCGAAAAGAATAATGGATTTTTGGTGCATTCTACATTGATGCACACGATTTTCGTTGGGATTTGACATCAGAGATGATTGTGAGTATAAATTCATATTTCTTGACGTTTTTATTTGCTCTCAATTTTAATCTTGGTGATAGAATGAGGTGAATGTAGGGGAGAAGGGTGTGTGATTTCCTTCTTGCACGTACCGTAAATGAGGAATTCGTCGCCCCTGCTACTATTAGCTACTATTAATTAAAAAAATTTTACCGGCCACTATTATATTAATTATATATCAGTCACAATTAAATGCCCAGCTACGAATACCGTTGCGACCATATACAGTAGAACCATATGACACCCCGGGTATTTGTCGGATTTTTCCGATGTTGAATATCTTTCGAGGTAAAATCGTGAGAAAAATCACTCTGGGTCCCAGAGTCTGGGGTAAAAAAACTGTGGAGAATTGAGCAAACCTATTTTGAGTCACCCATGAAATTCCCTGACCCAAATATTACTCGGTTTTTCTATTTCATTAAATTAAAAATTTTTCTGACCCAAATATTACCATGATCAAAAGTAAAGTACCCTGTGCAACATATTATTTTCCAAGTTTCAGGACCAACTTTAATTTCCTTGTCCATATGTCAAAATCATGATCTGGGCTCTCGCCCGGCGCGATCAGAGGCCAAGAGGATCGTTTGCCCCGGACTATTTTTGTCCTATAAAAAGCGCCGGATCTAGCCGAAAATCCATAGAAAAGCGCCCCAGGAAGTATTGCACTCGCCCAGCAGAACCCCACTAGGGGGCCGGGTCGCACCGCACCCATGAGGTTTCGGAAATGGCACAGCTGAATTCCCCGCATGTTTTTACCCCCGGGTGATTGTTTTCAGATTTCCAGGAGAGAATTAGAAAATTGTTTCGTGTCAAACAAAGTCAAACAAAAATTGTTTGACTCAAACATTGTTTGAATGTTTGATTTTTGTTTGACTGTCCATCAAAAATATGATCCCTGGTCGAGACCCACCGCAGATGAATGCGAGACAAGATTTCCTGAATATGGGCGGAACTGCGTGGGAGAAATTATCCGGGCGAATTGTCAGTGGGAGCAACTGTCCGGGATTCTCCAGCTACTATTTTTTGTTAGACTCCTTGTCAAAAATTTGGATGAAACATGTTGGTTGTCAACCTGCCAATAGTTGCTTTGTGTGTCATGCACTAAACTTTCTCAAGAGTGTGACACCGGCTCCTCTTTAATGCCTGGCTACTAATGTTGGTAGCCAGCCTTACCCAGGCTACAACTAGGTACTGGCTACAATTAAGTGTCCGGACACTAATTCATCATTTATATTAAAGTCTCCTCTTAGTCCCTACATAATAATTGACTGTTCTACTCTTCAACTTTTAACCAAGTTTCCTCTCTCATTTCACTCATTTTATTTTTTGTGTGTTGAGAATTTTGGATGGAATTTCCGCCATTCTCATGGCTCGGAGAACAATGGTCACTCAAAAGGGATAAAAAGCACTGAATAAAACTTTGAAACCTTTTTACAAAACTCCTAAAAACTCACAAAATAAGTGAGAAGTAACCAAAAAAAGTCTAATGTGGCGGAGACAAGTACGGAGAAAATTTTCGTATTTTTCGGAATAAAATATTTTTCCTTGTCACAAAATCCCAGGATGGTTGAGAACAGATGGCAATCGCGATAGATTATCGACGCGGGATTATTTTGCCCCCCTCTTCCCCTATGTTCAGCAGTAATGGAATTCTCTGAAATCGAAATTCATTCTGTGGAAAGTGACATACAATGAGAGAGACTACTCTATTTGACTATTAAATTGAATTTTAGTTTGAAATTAAACTTTGACTATCGAGGTTGATCTGTTGAGGAGTCTACTTGGAAATTACATTCTTTCACTCTTCTCGTTTATATTTGTCCATTTTGATTAGAAGAGAATCCAGGTAGTTTCAAAATATTCTCAAAAATCAACGAGTTTTAATTGTCACCTGAGAAATACAAACAGGAAAATTGGAATATCACATTTTTATTTTATTTTTTAGTTCTCTGACCATCCATCTATTTTCTAAAGGACTAAAAGGAGGGAACTACAAAAAATATGAACAACTACAAATTGACTGTCACTGGCTTTGTCTTGTTGACATTGTTGACATTTGTCCATCCGAACACCGTGAATGTGGAGAACAGTCAAGACGGAGGAAAATGGGCTGATGGCAATGACAATGACGAAGGTCATGCTTCATGGTCCAACCTTCCAATGAATGGAACTAGATGGTCTGGGAATGGAAGGGGCTGTGAGTCGGAATGTTCGGAAGGGGAGAGATGTGTGGTCAAATGTAAGTCCAAGTGTGGGAGTCATGTAGGGAAAGATGATGGCTGCAATAGTGCCACAGCCTGTCCTTCCGGTAAATGCTGCATCCTCGGTTTTTGCTTTCCTTACTCTACTGATGGGCAAATGTGTGAGGATTGGGCGACAGGGGGACGGCCACAAGTTTACATAGGTAACTGTCCATGCGGTGATGGGTCAACGTGTTGTCAGAATATTGTCACCAAAGAACGGCACTGTCGAAAACCTCAACCGGATTACTTTTTTAGACGTTAATTACCTTGTCAAACCCAAGTCTGGATTTTGTCCAACAAAACCTTCATTTCGTCAAATAAAATTTCATTCCAACAAAATTTTGATTTGGCCCAACAAATTTTTTGATTATTTTGTTCGACATGATTTTGTCCAACAATTATTTATTAAATCAAGTTGATTCTATACAAGAGCTCTTTAATTATTTTCATAACAATTATCTTCCACAAGAAAATCTTGAATTTGCATTGTATAAGAGATTTATTTACTTTATACAAATTGATTTTGCACAAAAAAGTCTTGGATTTATAGATACAGGGTCTTGCTCAGCCTTTGCCCTCTGCCCACAGCTGGCCCTGGCTGTGATCAAGGAAAAATGTAAAAATTGCAGTTTGGTACAAAATTTAATTTTACATCTAATCTATAAAGTATCAGTTTCAAAGGTCAAGCTATATCCAGGTGAACACGTGGTTTTGAAGAAAAGTCACATTTTCCAGAAAAAAAATTGGGAAATTTTTCCAAAAGATTGAAACTATTATTTTGTAGCGCCATTCATGTCACACACCAGCGTGATTGTGATTGAAAAACAGAGTACAATTTTTCCCGGCCAAAACTAAAATTTGCTTCCCGGCCGGCAAAAACTGACCAAAACTGGTAATAACCGGGAAAAACCCTCAAATTCAAAAACTGTTCAAAAGTCAACTTCAAACCTCAGAGAAAGGAACCTGTTAATTTGTACAAAAATAATTTTTTGTTGAAAATAGTGGCTAAATTTTCATCTTGCCAGTTTTTGCCGTCGGCCACCTAAATCCGGGGTGGTAAAAACCGGGAATTGCTAGTTTTTGCCGGCCGGTTTCTGCCACCGGTACGACCGCGGTTGTCCCCTGTTGAAAAAGTTTTGATGAAAAGTTGAGCCATACTGGTAGGATTCATACTAGCGGGGGAACCTTATTGACTTTCCAGTGGTGAAAACCAAGGCAAGTCAACTTGTGTGCGGCCTTGCTTTTTCCTTTTCCCCGCACTTGGGGGGCAACCAACAGCAAGGCCACACACACGCACAAAAAAGTTGACTTGCCTTGGTGGAAACTTTGAAATTTTTAATTTTTGAGCAAAAATAATTTTGACCATTCTTTCACGTACTCCACTCCAAAAAGACAGTATGACAATTAATCAGTTATTTAAGCTCACACATTTTAATGTACGTGGATTGGCAGAGACGAGTCGACTTTTATTTGCCCTTGCCAAAGTCCCCTACGAAGACATTCGGGTCCCATACACTTTCGGAAAACAATTTGAAATCCCTTCTCATATCAGAAGAAGTAAGTCTGTTAGATTGTAGAAACCAATCACAAAATTAAGTTGAGCACAGGGTAGGGAAAACGCCAAGTTTTTTTAAAATTTACTCCCCAAAATACCCAATAAAATCCAAAAACGCAGATCCACAATAAAACCTAGTGTGCAGTAGTTGGTAAAAACCAAGGCTTTTTATTTTAAGACCCAATAAAACCCAAAAAAATCCTGGGTCTTTTCATTGCCAATCCTGGTTGAGCAAGATATTTTTATATCCTTATTTATTCCTCCAATTTTTCCAGGAATGACATTTAAATCCTAATTTTTAAAAAGAGTTCGGAAAATTTTCCAGTTTTTTGTCCACATTTTCCGGATTCTTGATTACAGAATGTATTTAAATGCTCAAAAATAAATTTGTAATTATTTTGTCAGAATTGCCGTACAGACAGCTGCCCTATTTGAAATGTGGGAATATTGGACTGTCCCAATCCTGGACAATTTCCCGATTCCTCGCGCGAAAATTTGGATTCCACGGGAAAGATGAGTTGGAAGCGGTCAAAGTAGATGAAATCCAAGATGCACTGAGAGATTACGCTGATTGTTATTATAATTTTAATTAAATTTAATAGGACACTTTTGATTGTGGATTATTCCAACAGAAAATTGGAGATTAGGAGAGCGATGCGAGGAAAACAAATGATTAAATTTGTATTTTATTGATATGCCAAATCAGGTTTCTGGCCTTTTCGAATCCTCCGGAGTGACGACGAGAAAAAGAATATAATGGAAGCGATCACTCCGAGGTACATGGGGAAATTCAATGAAATCCTGGATGAGAGTAAAAGTGGGTACCTTGTAGGGTCAGGAGTGAGTTTAACAGACATTCATATGTTCAACCTGATTACTAGTGTAGGTTCATTCGAAGGTTAGATCTTACCCGAAATTATCCAGCTGTTCAAAGTTTGGTGAAGAGAGTGGCTGTCATTCCAGAGATTCAAGGGTGGGTGGAGAAACGTCCTAAAATTATAGTTTAAAAAGAAAGCGTGGCTTCAGTTGAGGACCCAGCAAAAAGTCAAGTTCTGCAGTTCCACAGAAACAGGATTAATTGGGCGACATGTCAAAAATCCCTCCCAACAAAAAGTGTCGTCAGTGACAAAGAGTTTCGTAAAGTTAAAATCCCTTGAAGGAATATATTGATACCGGTCGGCAGGAAATACAATCATGTACATCAGTTTTATGAGTTGGATATGATTATTTAATAAATTAATACGAATATTTTCAGTGCAGCTCAAAAGAGTCTTTCATTATAATCATTATGTCCTGCTTTCTTCTGTATTAATAAACTACATGATTGAAGTCGTTTTGCTGTGTATTTGAGAGGGAAAATTCCTGGGGCATAAACTGACACTCGGCCTCGGAGCATAGATTGTCATTTAAGACAGGAATGAGGAGGCCGCGCATGACAAATGAAGTGTCAATTTATGCCCCCCTTAGAAAAAGAAAGGAACTATTGCATTGTAAAAGTGTCAATTCATGCCCCGGCCTCCCTTACTCGAACATAAATAATGGGAAAATGAATGCCAGAAATAAGGAAGAAATGAACGAAAAGTTATCAAATATGACCCGGGTATTTATCCGAGTTTTTCGCATCTTTCATATGACGACATGAGAAGCAAACTATCGTATTTGCAATTTGCTCATTTTGTGAAAAATGAACTTTTCTTCTCACAAGTTTTAGACAAGTCATAAAATTCGGGTGTTAACTCAAAGGATTGGCCATCCCGATGCTAATCTAATCCGGTATTAGTGGGAAATCTACAGTCCCAATTTTTTCAGAATTTGGAAAATACAAGTTTGCAGATAAGGTCTTTTGATCCTAACTTTTGGATCTTAAATTCCATTCACTATGTTAACGGGTGAGTTAAGGAAAATGGCAAATACAAAAATGTGTAGAAAAATCTCGTGAAATAGAATCTGTGTTCACATTTTAAAAGTTATTGTTGAAATAATTGCCATTTCTAAATTAAAGAATTGCATCAGCTGTTTTTTTACTCCACACACACACACACACTCTAGCACTCGAACTCCTTGTCCCGATGGCGCTAATTTGTTGGGTTTGAGTTACTCCCCAAAATTATTCCAAAGATTGTTTTCAAAATTTCCATTTATTTTGACAGGTACTTGTGAGACAGTAGTAATTGTGTGAATTCGTGTACAACGTTCAATTCTATTAGGTTAATCTCTGGAGGTCATAATTTTTGAAGGAGGGATCCAGTAGACTCTACTGTGTTCTTTCGATGTTACAAGTTTTAAAAATTGTGTGTGTGTGTTTTGCTGGACACTTCATAATATATTTTCAATATATTTTCTGTTAATAGAATTTGATGTCCCTTAATGTGTGTTCCGTTTATTTTTAGTATTTGGCTCGTGTATTTTGTAGCAGCCATACTTATGACAGAAAATGCGATGAATTATGAACCCAAATTACTGCCATTCTTTGCCCGGATTTTTAATAATAAACTCCTTTTTATTAACCAACTTATAGGAAACTGTTTTGTGTAGAATATCATGTTATTCCGGAGTATCATGTAAATCCAGAAAATATTTTTCATACACAAATATTAGCTGATTTTTATAATTTTAAAAATAATATTGCCAAAATGATAATGGAAAATTGTTGATTGACTGTCGTACTCCTGTTATGCTGTACTCAAACTATTACATACTTTTAACCATTATCTTGTATTTCTACGAGTGGCATTCGACTCTTCTTTTGTTTACTAGGAACAGAATTCTTCAGAGCATCATTTTATAAGTCAATGCAGGATGGTCTTCATCTACACCAATATCCTGAAGTAACTTTTCGACGTCCTGCTTCTTTTCATGGGTGACATGGGTGACCTTTGGAAGCTTTCGTAGTTTTCTTGGCATCCACTTTTTTCCCCTTCCCAAAATCTACAAAATGTTTCAAATCATGGAGATCAACAATATGGACAATAATTTTTACTGTATCGCAAATATAATATTACAAACTAATTATTCTGAAGTAGACAAACCCTGTAATATTGAAATTGTCCAAAGTAATTGCTCTTGTACCCGACTTGAATCCCATCCAATTCCAATACTCGTGCGTTTGAAATTTTGAAAGTTGACTGTGATTTTAAAACCTGTTTTGAATACATTTTCCAGTCGTGCAGTTCAAAATCTTTGTCCAGTATTTTCATTGTACCCACTTGTGCAAAAGCTTCGTTATACTTTGATGGGGTTAAGATTTCATCAATTTTCCTCAAAATTTTTTCTACTCGTCCAAATGCTCGATCAGCAGGCAGATATGAATGCCCACGAATTGGGAAATAATACAAAATTTTGATCCTAAGCTCTTTTGACAGACTTGAAAGCATGGCTATCATCACATAATTCTTGTTCTGGCCAGGACAATAATCAGTAAAGAGTGTAAGTGTCTTTACTTCTGGAGGAACATGATTTTTTATGTAATCATGAATGCAGAAACCATACAATTTGATCCCCTTCAGGCCTCATGTTCACCCCATGTGTAAAAGTGGACATCATTCTTAGACTGTCGTGAAATTTTTCCTCGGAGATGGACAATTCCAAAGAAATACTGATAGAGCTGTCTTGAGTAGTATGCTTCACTCACAGGAGATTTGGGAAGTGGTTGGTTTTGCATGAGATTGAATACCACGGTCCGAACAGTTGGGTCATCTGGATCTCCTTCATTCATTCAGAGCATCATAAAATTTTCTAGCAGCAACTTTGTGAATCCAAAATTCTGCAGCTGCCTTTTCTTTCTTCTCAGTAGTAGCTTCAGATCTCAAAATTGTTCCAAGCCGGACACAGTCTGAACATGCATCTGTCACAGGAGATCCAAATCCTAAGTTGAATTTATTGACAAATACTTTGTAGTAGAAATCATAAGTACAATCTTCGTTTCCTTCCCTTTGGAACATCTTCCATATTCTAAAAGCATAAAAAAACAAATCTCTCAATGAATTGAATCAATAAGTTTTTTGTATTAAAATTAGAATTACAATTCAAAGTTTGTTTTTAAAACAGTTTGATTGTGTGTGTGAATTGTTTACTTACAATAGGATTGAAAGACTTGAGGACAAGTATTTTCTGTCAGGATTCTTGGATAGACTAAAATGGCTAGCCTTACATGTGAATTTCAAAATATGATTGACGACCTTCTCCGTTCTATCAGCTACTTTTTTATTTTCACGGGCACCCCCACGATTCTCGGGTCTTGCGGAGTGGTAATTAATCCAATATTTTACTATGTTCCGTATTTGGGTCTCTCCCACTGCCAGAATTGATCGGAATGACTTGGCACAGAATTTAATCATTTGTCCTCATTTGCTGGAATCTATGAATTTAAAAATACAGTAAAATAAAGTTCTACGAAACAGTAATACGACAAAAATAGATGTACAGAAGACAAACAATTCTTGACAAAAAGTGTGTACAAAAATATAACACGTATTTACTTACTGAGTATTTAATTGTAATCTTTCTATTCTTTTTATTCTTTCCAGTTTGAGTTCGTCTGGGAGTAGAGAATGACACACACTTGAGAATAAAACTATCCTGTTCCTTCTTGTTTCCTTTGTAAAATTGATCAAAAATTTCTGCAATGATCTCTTCGTTTAAAGTGGCAGCTTGACAAACAACCAAGTCGGAGTTGTTTTATTTTACAATCCTTCCCTTCCTTGCTGTTGAATTGACGTTTTTTAGCATTCCTTTTCCACAATTCAGTGTGTCTTTGACGTTTACGTGGCTTGTCAACTTGAAGACGAACATTTTCGTCGTTATCCATAATAGGATAATCAACTAGGGACAAGACCATAGTTTTTGTGGTTACTGGGAATAAGCAAATGAATTGAAAGAAAATCTTTGATGAAAGTCGTGTTTTTAAGTAATTATCACAATTACAAGAGCAAATCAAGAAGCAAATGCATGAACAGTTAAGGTATTTTATGAGTAGAATATCTCACTACCCCCCGAAATGCAAAAACGATGATTTGACACTCAGATCGTCATATCCTTGCTACAAAAGTTTAAAAAACTTCCCCGAGATAAAATGAAAATTTTGTTACGTAGAGTGGAATACGCGGGTAGGGTAGAGCCATAGAAGTCTGGGAATAGTCTTGTTGAATTCTCCATGTCGTTCTACCCGGTAAAACGTTGAAAAGTTTTGATTTAAAAAACAGTTTTTAAATTATCTGCATTAAATTAATTATGTGATTATCGAACAAGTAATTGATTGACACCAAACACCGAACTCTAATGACACAAATGGCCTAAACACGCTTAACGTTCACAAATAGTAATAAAGCTGCCACAATTAAAGCTTGAAGAACCTCCATTTGAGGGAAATACGCGTGGACAATTATGCCCCATCCTACTGATCAAATATGCCCCTTTGCATCTGAATGAGACAAAAATTTACTAAAACCTTAATTACGTTTCGTAATTGCGTTTTCAGGCCAAATTAAGTTTACAATGTGATAACTAACAAATTTGTGGAGCTTGTCAAAAACTTTCATTAGTTTGTTGTGTAAACTGGCTCCACAGTTAGACTTATCCGAATCGCTCGGAAGTAGCGTTTGACTTTCTTTAAGCATTGAAAAGGTTAAGAAATTTTTCGAAAATTATTAATAATATGCCTAGTGGTCTGACATAAACTGAAACCTCTCACAACTAATCCCTATTGTGTGTTGTTCAAGCTCTCGACGGGTTTTTCTAGTTTTTAAAATTACATCAATAATTATTCCATTTTTAAGTGGCTGGTATGCCCCGCGCCACTCTATATTACCCGTAAGACACTGTAAGAGCAAATCCACATTTCATGAAGAAAACTGGACAATTTGACTACCACTTTCGAATTGTCATTTCTCTCTCCAGCCGCACAGCCAATACAAAAATCCTGTTCTGGTTGACATAGTAAAATTCTGTACACCCAGAAAACACCTCG
This sequence comes from Pygmarrhopalites habei, assembly GCA_009870185.1. Classification (NCBI taxonomy): domain Eukaryota; kingdom Metazoa; phylum Arthropoda; class Collembola; order Symphypleona; family Arrhopalitidae; genus Pygmarrhopalites; species Pygmarrhopalites habei. Next base: position 578 of record WJFB01003874.1, on the reverse strand, counting down.
GCTCAACATTAATGGGAGTAACCCGAATTTCCGCCAATTTCTCGTCCGAACTACAACTCGAATCAAAATGACGCCGATCGTCGTCATCCCGCTGACCGCAGTACTGAACCACACATCCTGGTCGAAATGTTTCAAATACATGTTGTAGCCAAACCCAGATGTACGCACACCGTTCGATGTAATAAATTTGACGTGTCAGGTCCCAAGTTCTAAAGTCCTAGGTTCTAAAGTTCTATGTTGTACATCGTGTGTCAATCACTAAAATTATGAATTTAGATTTAACACACACTGATACTAAAAAAAATTGATTTTATACATTTCCAATTATTTATTTTTATAAAAACATTTGGTAAATTAGTAACACCTTTAAAATTGAAAACAGTAATTATATTATTTTGTACTATGTATTATATCATTTAATTTATTATTATTGATTAAAACAAATTTTAAAAATATTCCTGATATATCATCATATCTACGATTTTGTAAACAAATAGCGTTTACAAAATTCACTCTTAGTCACTATCGTCTTCATACAATCTCATATCCACTTCCGGCTGAACTCGTACGTCGTCTGG
>WJFB01003873.1:0-11677 GCA_009870185.1 Pygmarrhopalites habei | reverse complement strand
GTTTCGGGGCTTTCATGAATCGACTCTATTCCATGGAAATGAAGAGTCATCAGTTGGCTCCTCAAGTCCAGGAAGGGAACCAAAGAATTGAAGATTTGGTGAGGGAAGGGTTCAAGTTTACTCGTGGACTCAACAATACAATCGAGATTTACGTCTATCAATTTTTACAACAAGTTCTGAAAAAGGCAGCCCCGGGTACTGGAGAAACACTGACCCTCCTCGTCAACAATTGGTTCAATGAGAGTGTGGATGAGGGGAAGGGTCACAAAGCATTTGTCCTATTATCAAGGGAAGCCAGGGCCCAGGTGGACACTTGGACGGCCATGCGAGGGAGAGGCTATAATTTTGAGAATAGGGAGATTTGGATTTCTCCCCTCGTCTGGGCTTTCTCCTCATCGAATGTAGATTTTCTCATAAAGAATTACCGGGCACTGCAGGAAGCTGGAATTTTCCAGTTTTGGGATGACTTGGAGAAATACATGAAAAATTATGTAGAGATCAATGGAAGGAGGGTGAATGATCCGAAGAAATTGAGAATGTTTGCTAAGGACACAATGGACACGGTTCATTATGAGAAATTGGCCACTTTCCGAAATTCCCTGACAATGTGTGGCTTTGCTGTAGTGACAACCGGACTCATTTTGGCCTGTGGGATTGTCTTTCTTGAATTTTTGGGGATTTTAAAGGAACGTTTGGAAAGGACTGTTCTTTGAAAATATTCAAATAGATCTAATTATGAATTATTTACTGGTTAGTACGGATTTACAAGAAAAAGGGTTTACTAAAAAGTGAAGAGCATAAATATAGGTGTATTAATTATCAGGTGTATTTATTTAAACATTGTTAAAATGTTAGGTATGGACATTACCCATTGTGAGAAGTTGGTCACTTTCCCTGACAATGTGTGTGTGCCTTTGCACAGAATCATTTTGGCCTGCGAAGTAGTCCTCATTGAGTTTTTGGGGAAATTGATGAAAGGTGTTAAAAGGACCATTTACAAAAATGTATTGCGGTCATTTGAAAATAATTCATGAGAGTAACTTTAAATAGTTCGACGGATAATTTTATTTACATCTCATTTGCAATTTCACTATTGATGATGGTGTATTATGTACATACAGAGGTAAGCTATGGAGATTGATTATGTAAAAGCATCGACAGACTTTTACTAAAGAATTTGCTTACAATTTCATAAGAGCTGCTCGTAATGTACTTTACACTATTATTCAATTTTACATTAAAGTCATCTTAACTTAGAATATAAAACTTTTTCATTCCGTTACAAGTCGTCTTAAACTTTTACTAATTTTTGACACACACGCACTACTGTGAGCTTAACGTTGTATTAGTAGCTGTACATAAAAAATTTCATTATTATTCTACCTGAAACAAGGATGATATTGCGTCCTAAAATTCTATATACTTTTTCGTTGACGTAATAAATAATTAATTTAATAGTATTACACTTTGACCTTCCCACATTGAATGCGATGGTGGACAGAAAGAACAAAGACATTTCATAAAATTATTTCTATATGAAAAATCGAAGAAGGGTTTTAAAATACCTACCTTCAATATATTTGAGACAAAGCAAGATTTTAGTAAGGCATAAAGGAACGTTGAAATGACACACACACACATACATTTCAGAGCTATATTCTAAAACGGTGATTGTTCAGTTTGTAGGTATAATTAATAAACTAATACTATATTTTGTTTCTATTTTGAGGTTTGTCAAATGAAAACCCTCCCCGTCCATGGTTTAGGAATTGGACAAAATTTAAAATATGGTAGTTTGAAAAAGTTTGAAAGAAGAAATTTGAACGTCACTGAGAGTGTTAACATTATTAATACTGTCGTGTGAAAAAATTGATTACTTAGCATACAAATTTAACTAGGATTTATGATTAGTCAGCGTGTGATAGTCTAAATTACTTTTTCGTGTAAAGTTCTTTTCACAGTGCGAACATTTATACGGCTTCTCTCCTGTGTGCCATCTCACATGTGTAGTCAGTTGACCTTGTGTCGAAAAGGATTTGCTGCACATGAAGCAGTTGAGTCTGAGAAAAATAGAGAAAAATTTTCAGAAAAATTTGCAGGTACATTATAATAATAATTCTATAAAGGAGTGACTTACCTTTCCCCTGTATGAGTCCTCTTATGATTTTCTAAACATTGTTGAGTCACAAAAGAACGGCCACAATATTGACAAGGGTGTAAATTCTGAGAGAGAAGAGTTAATATATATAGTCAACGTTTTAAAAATTGCTCAACATTGTGTAATACACATACACACACTATGAAGATATTACAAATTTTCTAATTTACCTTTCCAGTGTGGATACGTTGATGTCTCGTCTGTAAAATATTAAAAAAGCAAATATAAGCCTCCTTTGTTTGAAATGATAATTTTAAAAGTTTGAAAAGAATTAAGGCAATAAATAAATATACCAAATTTCCTTGATGGCTATACTTATTTCCGCATGAATCACATTTAAATGGCTTCTCAATTTTCTGCATCTTGTGGTGTGACCACTCGTGAACTTTACAGTGACCTCGAAGCGAAAATCTCTTGAGACACACACTACAGGAAAAAGGCTTCGAGTGGACATTCATGTGTTGACGTAAATTTGATTTCAGCGAAAATTGTTTTTTACAGGTTAAACAAATATATGGAGGTCCTCTAACATCTTCACCCGGGGTCGTCGTTGTTGTTGTTGAAGTACCATCCCTACTTTTGTCCGGTCTAATATCAATCAAGGGATGTGGGGTCTCGGCCATTGTGCCACTTTTCGGAGCAAGTTGAATGTTGATTTAACAAAGTTTTTTAATTCCAATTTTGTGATGACACAGTCCAAACCTATAATAATAGTAATATAATATATGGACCATTAATTCGAAATCTACAACGCTTAAAAAAGATTCGTACAAATATAGTTTTGCACACACACACACATACACACAAAGATACCTTCTACGAAGTTGTCTTTTTTTCTAAATAAAAAGTAAATCGTACTTAGTATATTCTTAGTATATATTGAGCTAACAAAAATTTAAATCAAAGACATGTATTACATTGAATTCCTAACAACAGGAGCTTAGATAAGCAAAGCATTTTGGTTTTCAAAAATTCTGAAAGATGTAATAGAATTTAGAACAAAATATCGTGGATCATGTCCATAGTAGAAATCCATTAAACTAACTCTTCCTATAATATCACACACACACATACAATTCACAAATAATGACAAACCATTACTAAGTTCAAATTTTTTAAGAGTATTTTTTTGTAAAACTTTGACACTGTTTTCCATCTTCAGAAGAAACCATTAACTCTATAAAAAATATACAAGAAAATAAATGTATGCTTCTTGCTGACAAATTATTCTGGGAAACACAAGAATGACAAGTAGACTGGTCTACTGCAAAAGAACATTTTACTCTAAAAACCAAAACTGAATGTTTTAAAACTGAGTTTACCTTAATTGATCATGGCAGCTCCATTAAAAAGTCCACCCTTGATTCTTGGGTTAGCTCCTTAGCGTTGACCTTTGAAATTCAAATATATAGACTACTTAAACTATTTTTTAGACTGAATTCCAAGAAGAAAATAATAAAAATACGAGTCAAAATAACAATTTTGTAGATCTTAGAACGCGTAGCAATTATGATGATAAATTACTCTGACTTTTTTCGTACTTCGTTCAAAAACCCAGCTGACCCTCACAAAGATGAAAACTTTGACTATATTCCATGATCCTTATCCATCAAAGGATTTTCTGATATAAAGAAATGACACAATTTTGTCAGTTAATTACCACATACAACGAATAAGTTGATTGCTCAAAGCAGTATGTATAGTTTATTTTATTACCTTCAAGTAAATTCCCAGCCAGCGGCAATGGAGTTACTCTGTCTTCCCATGAAAACCTAAACAAAAAAATCTATAAGCAAAACAATTATTGTCCTTATTTTAAAAACCTCAAAAGATTTAAATAACAAAACATCCATGGTGGCATCCTAAATTATCTTGAACGACATAACATGAATCAATTTTAAAATATATTGACCGTAGGAGAGAGAAATATGGTCAAAGTGTTTACCTATGGTCGTCCAAAGGATTTCTTCTTTCGTCTCGCTTAATGTGTATATTGATCGCAACCCAGACCATCATCATTACGAGTAGCTCTCTTACAAACTGTATCAATGATCATTATGCTGTCATTAAGCCTTCTTTCCCCTGTCCTGAGTTTTTGATGATCTGATAAATGTATCTCCATTGTGGACTGTCCATTAAATAGTCACATTATATAATGCTCTAAACTACACACACATACACAGGAGCAGGAGGGTCTTATACACACAGAAATGTGTGTGTGTGACGATACTAATACTAGAACACTTTTGAATCCTTTGACCTCTTCTTATTTTGACCCAACATGGAAGGTCACATCCCTGTAACAAAGTATGACACGTCAAATATCAAATTACTCAGGTGACTAATTGTTGCAAAAAATGCACTTTGAACTTACCCAATTCTCTGCTTCTTCTACACTTTGCTTTCATGCAGTGAAAGCAAAGTGTCTAGAGTTGACCCTGTCAGTACAAAAATGGTCAAAGGTCTCTAAACTGCACACACACACAACGTCAATGGAAAATGGAGTGTACTATTCAAACCTGAAATAAAATTGCAAGATAAACAAGTTTGATTCAAAAGCTGGACTGTCATATCTCTAATATTTGATACTCTCCATTCAAAACAGTGGGCAACCATTATCTATCATTTTCTACCTTTGAACCTCCAGTATATATTTATACTGGAGCACATGATGTAACTAAAATTATTTTAAAAACCTTCCTCGTGTCTTCATTCGAACACATTTCAACTCTACAGACACACGGTAACACAGCTGCAACTGGAATAGACAAAATTATTTAAAGGCACGTAATTTTTAAAAATATATTTTACTTCATATTATAATTAAATCCATTTCTAACAGTACGTTAAATTTTTCAGATATTCAAACCGATCAACCATGTCACTTGACCCTGCTACCACAGATGTTTTGAGTGACTACACCCTCATAGCCCTACAAGACCGATTTGAAAAAGATTTCTCTTCTACTGTCACCCATTACAAACGAACTGAACTCCCAAAAAATATGACCCTGGTAGAATACACTGTTGAACCGACCACAAATTCTCCACTCACATCCGTCAAAACCCTCCTAAATTACTTTACGGTCAAAAAATATTTTGACAATACAGACGAACATTTCTTGGGTCACAATGAGAAGGAAGCATCCAAAAAATTGGCTGACAAAATCCAACAAGCCAAACTCCAGGAAGCTCGGCTTTTCCAACAAGCCCGTGAACTTGACCTGAGACGTGAAGTCGAAATGAGACGAGCCAAAATTGAACATTTTAAAAAGATTATGGGATCAATATTTGCCTTCACAATCCTCGGGATTCTTTGGTTGACTGGTCAAGTATCTACATTCCTAATCATCTTGGTTGGTCACTCCATCACAATTCTTCTCATCATAACAAAACGTCCTCTTGGTTCTTACTTTGTACAGAATTCGGAGAATTCGAATGAAGAATCTTCGACGAGTCCCTCAAGTGTTGTGATATTTCTCAAATTTTTGATATTCCTGGGAATCTTCTCTCTCATCCAGTCAAGTCCTATAGTCTTCCTTGTGGGGATGTGCTATGGACTCAATTTAGGCCTCATGTATCTACTAAATGGGTCACCCAGTCCGGAAAATGGGTCAATTGTCAAACCCATTGTATGGACTGTCACTCCGATGATCATCACAAGTTTTGTCAGTGGATCACCTTCGGATTTTGTAGGAGGGGTCATCATGGGAGCTTTGATTTGGTCTATATTTGAATTCATAATTGTAATACATTTTATTGTACTAAGTACGATACCTTCCAAGCTACTCCCGACTGACCTGAAGGACAAAGTTAGACCGATTATTCAATTCTTGGTGGACAATGGAAAACCATTGGTATTACTACTGATGACTACAGGAGGGTCAATCATTTTATTTATGGTTCCCATTGTCATGCCTACTGTTGGACTGGCGAAAGGTTTTTTTAAAGGGTCCATCATCCCTGCTACTCTATTTTCTTTTGTCCTAACTACCTTCTTCACTTCTGTACTGTTCAGCTTACAAGCTCTGTCCATGTATTTTAGCTAATATATTTTGGAAATTTATATTTTTTAGTTTGTAATTTAAGAAAAGTGTCAAAATATTTTTGCAAGCAAATAAATAAATTTTTACCTAAAGTTTAATATATATAGTCTATATATATATGTTCTTATTTATTTACCTACGTCTCAAAGTCTCATTATTACTGTTAAAGAAAAGTTATTCAAAGAGAACAAAATCTATTCGTTAATAAAAAGTAGGACATGGAGACCATTATAGTTTCCAGTCAAAAAAATGAAATATAAGAATTGTTGTAAGCTACATTGTCTTATATTTTAAAAAAGAAATTCAATAGAAGTATCAAATGTTTGCCAACTCATCGTGTCCTTTCATACCGTGGGTAAACATTAAATTCATACATACTTGATCTGTAGTAAATCTTCTGGCATTGATGCAACTAGAAATCTACCTTACTAATAATCATTTGATCGAGTTGTCTTTGCCAGACTTTGGAGACTTCCCATATTCTGAATTCGGTTTATTCCCAGGAGATTGAAGATTACGAAGAGATTTTGAAAGTTGGGCAAGTTGATTCATAAAAACTGCTCCACTGTGGATTAGATAATATACTATGTAGTCAACCAATTATCAAAATACAAAAGTAAAAATAATTTGTATAAGCTTACCCCTCTTTGAGCCAATCGGTGACTTTTTTCTTGTCCTCAGGTAAAGTCACTTGTAAAAATTTGCACGCTGTCTTGACAAAATGATGACAGTTATTATATCCTGCATTGTAGGTGAATAGTCTAGGGAAACAAAATTGACATATTAAATATGGACCAATTATTGAGCATACGAATAATATAGAAATTACTTACGTAAATCTTTTCCAGACTCTCTTAAGCCAATCTTGAAACTCTGTTTCCGTTTTCAAGGTATAACCGACAAGAAATTGTTCTGGGAATCGGGAAAGAGCCTCCTAGGAGAAAACATATTGTTTGAAGAATTGCTAAAAATCATAAAAAATACATTTCCTCTCTCTAACAATTAAAATATTGGAATCAAACCTCGTTGGCGTCATGGGATTTCAATCCATCTTCATTATACTCGTAGATTCTTCCATGAACCATTAGAGCTCCATGTTTGGCCAAGTCCTCAACACGAGGTGAACCAATGTTTGGTAAATCATTATGATTACCTATGTATCAATATTACTTATTGGCTTTCAGACATTAAAATATCAGAACTTTGAGCTGCACACAAAGTACCATTGTGACACATTTGAAGAAAGTATGAAGAAAGTATATTTTGGCAAAAATGCTCAAACATACTTATATGAAAGATAATTTCTAGTCAGAAAATATATGCATAGATACATTGCAACAATTTTCTAATTTACTTACTCATAAATGAAGCCAAAATTCTTCCAAGACCCACGCCACCATACACGTCAATTTCTCCAAACAATACTTCAACAGGATAGTCCAAACCACTTTTTTCCCTGTCAAGGATAATTGTCATAAACATATAGTAATATCATTAATCGTTTCGAATCTACAGTACACTTTGAAGACGCGAGATATTAAGGAATACAATATTTTTAAATTAATTTTTCCCAAAAACTTCTCTGTACCTTGGAAGATTCAAAATCTTTTCAAAATAGTCGTACTCAGTTGGACGGTCACTCTCCTTTTGAGGCACATTTGTTGAAAATGAGTTGCCCATTTTACCTTTTCAAAAAACAGAGATAAAATTTTGTATTTCTCTAAATCAAAGAATCTGTATCAAAAATGTATATTGCTACCTAGAAATACGAACTCAAGTCAAGTATAGTAGTCAAGTATGATACCTTCAGGACGTAGAATGAATCTTGTAATCCAAGGAGCCAACTCAACAATCAAGATGGATACAACTGTTTCGAAATTTGAAGAAATTTCAGGAAAAATTCCGAGAAGCAAAAAAAAACTTTTTCAAACGCTCGACGACCGCCTTGTCAATTTATCATTGAGTTGTCTCACATAGTACAAGGAATTTTTCTATTGTTGAACCGAATTAAAAGTAATTATTTTAATTATTCAGAGAAGGTGATGAGACCAAAATGAATAATCCAACTTTGAAGGGTCAAGGATATGACAGAGAAAAGGTGTAATAAGCCCTGGGATTGTAAGTATGCACCCCTTCAAGAGTCAACGTTGATCCTAAAAGCAGTGGGGGGAGGGCAAGGGTCAAGAGTTCGTGAAGTGAGAATTGTCTCAGTTTTCGTTTCCCTACAATTCAGATTCTAATTTAAAGTTTTAATTATTCCTAATTTTTAATGGGTCAGTAATAATGGCGTTCAATCATTAATTAAAATATGATTGGATCTTTACCACATGATCGAGTCGAAAGGAACACGTTAAAAAGAGTCATGGTGACTTTTGAGGCTCTGCCAAAAATAGTTGATGGGCTGTGAGTACAACTACCCCAAACCCAATTGTGATGGTCAGATGTAAAGAATTGGTTCAAATCTAATGGCTTGGACAAGATGAAGACAGATTGAAAAACTCGACCTACGATGTAAAGCCAATGACAAGTGGTCAGAGTCAAGTACCCTCTCCATAAATATTTATGCTTTGTTGACGAAGACAAGTCGATTCGAACGGAATGACTTTTTTGTACGAATGAGGTCAATTGGGAGGAGATTCAGACAGGGTAGGAGATCAAAGGAGTCAAAAGTAAAACGGAGTTCGTGTAGTGACAACATCCTCGGATCTCCTTTCAAATAAATCTTTTCTCAAAACAGAGAGTAATTAATTAAAATGACGTGAGCTTGTCAAGAAGACAAAAAAGTAGACTATGGTCATAATGACACGTTTCAAAATCCTTCCAAAATGGAAATTATGAGAAAAGGAGTTATGCAAATAAAAAAATGGGTGTATGAGATTTTAACTCACACTATATCGAGTTTTCGTCCCCCTACTAAAGCGTGTGTATAATTTAATTGTAATTAAAATAAAGTTGTGCAGACTAGAATGATGAAACTTTGGTTTGCATAATTTTGGATGATTCCAGCTGGCCATTTCGCACATCACCTGAAAAATTTCAAAAAGCAACAGCTCTCATAAATACCTACGAAATACATACATACATCTTTCTATTTCACATCATTACATCAATGTTATCGCAGTCTCCCGAGCTACATGAAAAAAAAAACCATCATCGCAATCAGGAGGGAGAGAAGTGAGTGAACGACAAAGCCCGGATTTTATAAGACATGCCAACTTTATTCCAATAAATTAGAGCTCCCCTTATCTTTGGTAATTGCCAATTGCGCTCACTTGAAGAAATGGATTGGAGTGTATTTGGTTCACTGCATTACCCTCCAAATAATAAAATATAGCCGTTTAGAATGAGTAAGGGAGGAGAAGGATAAAAAGTGTGCAAATTCCCCTTTGGTGTTTTTCCGTCGTCCTAGACTAGGAAGACAACAATAGAAGCCCAAGCCGGAGGAAGAAAAACCAGACACACACACACAAAATACGCACAGGGGAGTCATGATGCTATGTCGTCTACAAATTTTGACATATTTTAAAACGGGACTCGTAGACATTTACGTTGAGTGTGAGTAACCTAGGAATACCAGTGCGAGGCCAAGTGGGAACTTGAAGACAACAGTACATTTTGCAAAATAATGAATCCAACACAGGCTATGTTGCACAGCCACAGACGATGAGACGAGGAACGGCTGACAACCTTTACATGTTGAGGTACGCGTATCATATTGAGTATGTGAGAAGGGGAGGCTGCCCAAGGTTATCCATCCCTAGAGTCGAAGGTACATGAACTATCTAATCTGCACACACACACACACATCGTCAGAAAGAGAGAGATAGGATGGACATGTGGTTCATCACATCACATGCAATCGGTCCGTGCTGTTAAGTTGGCTGCTCCCAAAGTTTTTGAATATCAAAAACTTGTTTACAATTTACAACGAATATTTTGTACTGGACGGGATTAAATATCTAACTGCGTAACTCTTCTCTCTCTCCCTCTAACACACACACACACTCCATTCTGCGACCAAAATAATATAGGAATTGGTTTAATTCCAGTGAAATTCAATTCCATATGTGTTTATGTGGGTGTGCTAACCGGCTCGCAATTAAATTCGCTACAATTTTGATTCACTGTGATTCCCCAAGGGAATAATTTTGTGACAATATGGAAGAAACCGAGGAATTCATGGAGATTGATCCTGAAGGTCCTACCACAAATGGACAATTTTTACAGGAAGGGGTCAAAAGAAGGGTCAAAAGGGTCATTGCCCAAAATCCACTGGAAGTTAGTAACGTAAGTCATCCAATTTTTTTTAAAAAATGTGAATTAAAAATTCATCGTTCAATTTTTGTTCAAAAAAAAATACAGAAAAATAAATTAGTATTTTAAATTAAATTTTCAGATCCTGGAACAAATTTTCAATCTCCTTGACCTACCCTCCTTGTACTCGACCCGAGTAGTCAACAAGTTGTGGCACCACGAGTCAACTAAAAAAATTTTTAGTCATCCATCTGCTTTCTTTCGTGTTCCTCGGGGTTTTCACAAAAAATCCGTTGCAGACCAATCAAAATCTTTAAAAATTATCCACAACCTCCTCCTCCCTCCCTCCACCACCTCCTCTTCCTCTCCATACAGAATCCGGAATATATTTCTTGACTCCGAGACTGACCTGTCCATCCTCGAACCCTTTGTCCGGTGTAAAGGGTCAGAAGTTCAAAAACTTGTAATCCATTTCGACAACCCATCTCCTCCCCTCCAAAAATTTTTGTCTCATCTTCCAAATCTTACACTCTTCCAATCCTTCCCCAATATCAACAATAACAACGACGAAGACATCCTTGACATAATCAGTAATAAAGAACCCACATTTCCCGCCACAAATCCAAACCTCCTAGAACTACTGCTTCAAACTGGAAAAATTCACACTTTAGACTACCTTCATGTTCATATCCGTGAAAATTCGGGTGAGGAAGAAATCGGACTGTTAGAGCGGGTAGCCGAGTCATCCCCTCCATGTCAACTCAAATTGATGGCTGTGAACATTCACCCTAACCGGGAGATTCAAAGTCAGGTGGATAGGATAGGGCGGGCTCTGTCAAAGATTTTAGAATCAAGTCGGAATAAATTGGAAGGACTCAAAATTTACAAAACTCTTGGATTCCTCAGTCCAGAATTAAAATTCCCGGTTCGGATGGTAAAATTTCGACGACTGTGGGTTTGGACTGCACCACACTTGAGGCATTTACAACCAACTTGGGCTGTTTTCCCACCAGATGTCAGACTAAGTGTAAATTTTCCTAATTTGAAAGATGTGACTTGTAAAATGTGTTATCCATTCCCTGTAATGCCGATTAGTCTAATTCGACCTGTCGACCCTTGGGATGACCTTTTCCCACCCGAATTGATGGGGAAAGGGGAGAGTGTGAAGAGACTTCATATTTGTGCTTATCTTCATGCTGTTGAAAAAGTCCTCAATATTT
>WJFB01003872.1:0-11679 GCA_009870185.1 Pygmarrhopalites habei | reverse complement strand
TTCAACAAACAAAAACTAAGGGAAGATAATAAAAGGTTGCAACACTCTCATGTAATCCCACCAACGTCTTCTCCCTTTCATCACTCAATTTTTTAGAATCAAACTCAAGATTGCTGAAATCTGTTTTCAATTAAGTAAACATTAAGGGAATCTATTACGTAGGTTAAAAATAAACAATTCTTTTTCTGTGCCGTCCATTATTGACACTTATTATCTTGAGCAAACTCTCATTGTTCTTGTCATCAAAGTTCATGATCATTCAGGCGAAATACCAGTTTCATACACAAAAAATGTTGACATTTTTAATGTTGTGAGTACAAACTGTTTTTGTTTTGTGAAGAAAGCGATAAAAAAGTTGATGTTGACAGTGTCAAATAGACAGTGCTTAATTCAATTCAGTGACCAGAGAGACATGCAGGAATGCAGAGGAATCCGAGCAAGTGGCTCATATACAGATGTATACAGAAAAGTTCGTCAATATTACATTTCAGAGAATGTTAATTTAAATTCGTAATAAGATGGCCTTTATGATACTAATTAAAATAATTCATTTCTTTTGTTAGGAATTTAGCTAAAATACTTTTGCATAAAAGTACTAAATATACTTGACCACTGGCGAGTCTCCAGTGGTAAACAATTTTTAATGCCAATATCAAAATACCCCAAAAACTATGCCAAGTGTGGTAAAATCAAACACGGCTCGAAATAAATTTCTCTTTTTTTTGTAAAAATTTCGTTTTTTCTGAAATTTGTTGGATGAAACAGATTGGAGCTAGTCAAAAACTTCTGTCCTATTAGCGGTCTACTTGTTGATCAAATTTTTCGTCGAAAATACCTAATAACATTATCTAACTTCCAACAAATTGCACATATCTTTGAAACCACTTGAGTCATTCATTTTTATAATTCTGTCCTGGAAAGTTTATGGCATTAACTGCACTATTTACAAGTACTCTGCGTGTCCAGGTCAAGATTGACGTCGCCCTCGTTAAATCTAGTCCGTCCGATTTCTGTAAACTTACAGGTGAGTCAAAGTAATTTATTAAAATTGTTGATTAGTTTTTTTTATTGTCGGTCATAGTGCATGAGAATTACATGTTGAAGTCGATCTGATGGTCAAAGAAGTTAGGAATTCTCATATTTAATTGTCTTCTGTTTCGGTGTGCCACTTTTCATTCACTCTCCCTTCTTTCTTCTTATGCTAATAAATAATATTTATTAGAACTTCTAATTTAGAAGAGTGCATGTCAACCTTGTTTCTCTCTCTCTCTCTCTCTCTCGTCAAAAACCCTTACTCCAATGCAATTTTAGGTGTGGAAAGTCTCCTAAATCAAAAATTGATTTTATGATGATGGTACAGTGTCAATTTGAGCATGTCAGAGTGTAAAGAATTTACTGTCACACACACATTTAGCGATGTAAGTTAGTCTATATTATGTAGCAAAGAGTTGAAAAAGAAATGTTTTTTATTCAAGAAAAATCCAAGGTTCATGTCCTTACGAAGAATGACTACTGCAATGGAGAAACAGAAAGATTGTCGAGAGAATGTATCCGCATCTACAGGTGGACGGTCAATCCTGACACCACCACTTTGTCAAGTCATGACCATCTTGGACAAAAAATCTTTTGACAAAGACATCTCAATTCCAACCATAACACTTGAGCAAGAAAGAGCCCACACAGTTTATTCACTCTTGAAGCCGTATTTTTTCAAAAAAATGAAATTTGACCCAGTCCAAATTTGTGAAGAAGAAAGTGTGAAGATTGCTTATCTCAATCCAGATGTTGTGGGGTCAGAGAGTGACTTGGAAGAGTTATTTCAAAATTTGAAGACAAAATCAAAAGACCCTAGTATCTTCAAGTCTAATCAAATGAAAGTAGTAAGATTCACCTTTGACAATTGGACTTTGGATGAAATATTTGAGTCAATTCTACCTGAGGGTCTACGATTGCGTGGTTACTCAAAAATTGGTCACATAATTCATTTAAATTTGAAAGATTACATGTTGCCTTACAAAAAAATAATTGGAGAAGTACTTTTAGTTAAAGTTCCAAGTGTCAAGTCTGTCCTCAACAAGGTTGACATAATCAATAGTACTTATAGAAACTTTGAAATGGAAGTTTTAGCTGGTATATCAGAGACTTTAGTTCAAGTCAAACAAAATTATTGTTCCTTTGACTTTGACTTTGCTAAAGTGTACTGGAATCCCCGACTGTCCACTGAGCATGAACGTATTTATGGACGACTAAATAAAGGTGACACTTTGTATGATGTTTTTGCTGGTGTGGGACCCTTTGCCCTGCCAGCTGGAAAGAAACAAGTACGAGTATTTGCAAATGATCTTAATCCAGAGTCTTTCAAGTGGCTTCAACACAATATAAAGAAAAACAAGCTGGACAAGTGTGTCAGGGCATTCAACATGGATGGACGAGAATTCATCACCAAAATCATCAAGAAAGACTTGGAGGAACAAATAGAATCAAATGAGGCTACTCTTCCCTCTTCCCCTACCTTCCACATCACAATGAACTTGCCTTCAATGGCCGTGGACTTTTTGGACTCGTTTTGGAATATTTTGGAAGGAAAAACAATTGATGGTCTCAAAGTTGTTGTCCATGTGTACTGTTTTGTGAAAGGGGATGAAAACTTGAAGGAGGAGGCTCTGGCTCTCGTTAAGGAAAAACTTGACTTTGACATCCAGTCCAGTCATTTGGATGAAATTGGTTATGTCAGAACAGTTGCAACGAACAAAGACATGTTTCGGGTTTCCTTCCATTTGCCAAATGAAATTTTGACAACAAAGCGAAAGACTAGCGAGAGTCTCAAGAGAAAATATTCAGAGATGTGTGAACAGTCCAGTGATCAGTAAACACCAGTGATCTAAAAATTATAGACTCTCATACTTTATTATTATACAATAGTATTTTTACTTACTGTACTTCAATGTTTTTTTTGGATAAGAGAGTTTATTAGAAACCACTACAAATTATTTATGAATTGGACTTGTACCGTTGTACAACCTTTGTACTACAACGGAATAAAATAGTCTTTTATAAAATAATTATCTCCACATTACCAACTTGAGGATTTATTTCAATGCTGTATTTCTTGGAGGCTAGTTGGGAGACTTTTTAGAAGGAATCGTCTTAGGAAACTATGGATCATATACTATATATACTATATAGTCAAATTTTCACGTTTCGTTTTCTTTTGTTTAATTAGAAAAAGAATTAGGTGTAACCTATTATTATTGAAACAATTTTCCCCTTTTCTTTTTGTGCACAAGTTTCATCTTTTTATGTGTAGTCAGTCTTTGTGGTCCATGATTTGATAGCATGCATCATTTGCGTTTATTCGATAATTGAATTTGAATTAACTAGAGACTTATTTTTTAGAGATATTATTTTATTAAAATCATATACGCCGAATAGAGTTTTGAGATTAGAGGGAATTTATGTTTGTATATGCAGAATTTAAGACATCATCAGAGAAGGAGGATGATGACAGGGTCAATGAGTGGATTTGAGGTCAAGACAGGGGACAACACAGGATCAAGTTCAGTGACACGAAAAGTGAAGACAGCAGGAGTGATTATAATTGGGGACGAGATACTCAAGGGCCAAGGTTGATCATCCTATAAAAATATAAAAAAGTTTTTTAGGCCAATCCAATTTTTTTACCATTATTGTCTCTGTGTGGATCTTATTGAGTGACTTGTACATTTTCTTTGTATTTTATTCACATGCTCACTGGACACCGTGATCACTACGTGATTACAAAACAAACGAAAAAACTCGCTGAATCTTTTTTTTTAAAAACAAAGTCAAAGATACCAATTCACATTTCCTTTCCAAAGAATTGTATTCAATGGGGGTCAAATTGAGAAGGATCTCAGTGATAGGGGACACAGTCGAAGAGATTGCACATGAAATCAGAACATTCTCCAATTTATTTGACATTGTTTTGACCACCGGGGGTATTGGGCCGACACATGATGACATGACCTATATGGGTCTGGCTAAAGCTTTTAATGAGTCCGTCTCTCATAATCCTGACATGACAGCCATGATTGAGAAATGGTTGGGACATAGGGGTTACTCGGAAGAGGTTATAATGAGGATGGCATTAATGCCGACCACTGCTCAGCTCATATTTGACCCGTTACAAACATCTCCACTCTCCAGTTTCCCTATTGTGAACGTTCAAAATGTCTATGTATTTCCGGGTGTCCCAAGATTTTTAGAGAAAATGTTTCCACGTCTCCGGAAAATATTAGGGGAAGGGCCTCCTTTCCATTTCCGTGCACTTTTCGTAAGCAGGGATGAACTGTCAATCATACCCCAGTTAGATGCAGCAGTCCAAAAATTTAAAGATGATGTTGTGTTTGGTTCTTATCCTGTTGTCGACAATGTCTACTATTCGACTAGGCTCACCATGGAATCGACCCAAGAAAGTCAAGTGGATGAGGCACACAAATTTTTGACAGCCAGTCTTCCAGAGAATAGTCTTGTTGATTTTGATGACCAACCTCTGATCACGGCAGCCAATAAAGTTTATGCAATTGTGGAGGATTCTGGTCACCCACTTCATGTACCTGTTCGTCAAGCAGTATTGGTGAGTTCAAAAATTTTTATTAATTTGCAAATTTACTCTGCAGTAATTGTGCATAAATATTATATTATGTGTCTTTGCGTGTGTATGCAACAGATATTGGAACAAGCCTTGGAAAAATATGGCCTGGACAAATTGTGTATTTGCTTTAATGGGGGAAAGGATTGCACAGCTCTGCTTCATATTTTCTACGCTGTGGTCCTCAAAAAGATTCCAGAGAGAAAGTGGGGCCTGAAGGCAATGTGTATTAAAATTGATGAGCCTTTTGCGGAAATGGAGACTTTTATCAACGATACTTCAAAAAGGTTCACTGCACTACAGTTTCTTTTAAAATAAATTGTCTAATTTTCGAATGTAAAGATGAAATAATTTTCTCTTTCAAATTCTTTTTGTAGGTACAGACTGAATGTTTGGACCTATAATAATTCAATCAAGTTAGGTCTACAATCCGCTCTCAATGAACATCCCGAAATTGGTGGTGTGTTGATGGGAACTCGGCGTACTGACCCAAGCGGGAAAAACCTTGGGTACTTTGAGGTAATCATCGAATCATCATCAATGTATTTTATCTTTTTTTAAAAAATATTTATATATTCTTTCAGATGACTGATCCTGCATGGCCACAAGTAATGCGCATTTCTGCTCTTTTGGATTGGTCATACAAGGATGTGTGGCAGTTTCTGAGATCATTAACATTGCCTTATTGCACTTTGTACGATCGAGGGTATGTGATAGCATATATGAATGTTTAACCAGGAGGTCAATTATTTGCTTTATGATGACATTAAAGTTAATTAAATTGTGTATTTTTAGATATACTTCAATAGGGTGTCGAAACAACACTTTGCCAAATCCAGCCTTGTTGGTGTCCCAAGATGGAAAATATCGACCAGCCTACGAACTGGACAATTCGTCAGGTGAGCGCAATGGTCGTCGATAAAATTGAAAGTACAATGGTGCTATTTCAACTTTAAAAGGGTCATTCCTTTCGAAATTGTATTTTGATATAAACGGAAACAAATAAATGGCAAGTCTTCAAATAGCCTTGACTAACATATTTTCAGTTAACTTTTCTTTCATAAAATAGTAGCCAAAATGTTGGGTGAAAAACTGAAAATCTAAAATGTAGTTAATCTGGAGACATTTTTTAATTTTGTAAATCCATCCGTCAGAAATTACCTTCCATGCTTGAAGCGCAGCTCTCTGGAGGTCTACTATTAATCTCTGGACTGCGAATGAATTAGTTTTTTGTGGATGATGAAAAGATCTTGGATTGAACAATAAATTCAATACGTAGTCGTACGGGTGGAATTTTCCATAAAAAGAAAAGATCGATAAATGGAGATTCTTTACAATTTATGATGCATCCGCTGTTCCCTATGCACTTTTGATATTCCAGTTTTTTATTGTGCATAGCCATCAACAATGATTCATTACGATAGTGAGTGATTCTTTCAACTCTACATATTTTTGTTTAGAATTAATGATCGCGCCCACACACACACCAGTTAACTATTCCATGTGTACTAGGTACAATGTTTACACAAATTAAAAATGACATTAACCTCCTTGTACACTATTGCAGACTACAACATTGTAGTCTGCTAGTCAATTTCAAGAATGAAATGGAGGAACCGTCAACTAAGATGGATATTTGTAGTCCTCTCCTTCGCCTCAATTATTATATTCTGCTATCCCTACTCAACTCGTTTATTTTATTCTGATAGGGACAATTTAAGTGTATCTCCCACAGTGACCAATAAATTAAAGGAGAACTCTCCACAATCTCAGCAAAATACAGTGTTAGAAACAAAAATACGTGGACAAATCAAAAGATTCCCTTGTGATGATCTCATTCCACGTCGTCATTTTGCTCAACGTGGATCATATTGGATTCTCTACAATTACGCCATGGCCAGAAAAACATTTCGTTGTGATGAGTCCATCACTTACACAACTCACTCCGACTTTCGGTTTTTGGACAATTTGATCCCACTGGTTCAAAGATGGGAAGGACCTGTGTCCGTGGCTCTCTACGCCCCTGGAAGTGATTACGAAGAAACAGTCAATCGAATACAATACTTGAGAAACTGTGTCTCCTCATTAGTGAAGGATTTTGTTAGTTTTCATTTATATTTTGACACTTCTTTTTTACCTAAATATATTTCTCACAAAAATTCAACAGCAAATGATTCAATGGTGGATTGTCAAAAAATCCCAGTCTTTGGTGTCCAGAATATCCCCAGTTTCAGACAACAAAAGGGATTGGTTTACCCAGTGAATGTGGGGCGAAATGTAGCTCGTGACATGTCAACCACTCATCATGTCCTCGCTTCGGACATTGAACTGTATCCCAATCCTGGTTTAATCCCAAGTTTTCTCCGCATGATACAAAGGAACGACTCAACCCTACGACGAAATTCCAAGCCCAAAGTCTTTGTCGTCCCAATTTTCGAAGTAGAAAGTAATGTGACAGCTTTACCTATAAACAAAATGGAATTGCAAATCATGTTGAGGGAAGGGACTGCTGTACCATTTCATAAATTTGTCTGTGAAGAGTGTCACCGTTTCCCGAAACAGGAGAAATGGATACAGGGAAAATATAAAAAGGATGATGAACTCAGGGTTTTCCATATTGGGAAGAGGATATGGGCTTACTTAAACTGGGAACCACTTTTTATTGGGACAAAATGGGATCCAGCCTACGATGAGAGACTCACTTGGGAAGGACAAAGGGATAAAATGACACAGGGCTACATCCTATGTGTCTTGGAGTATGAATTCCATATTCTCAATAATGCATTCCTCGTCCATCGACCAGGAATCAAGAGAGTCAGTCAGATTTTACAGGAGAAGCAAGACAAAACTGTTACTCAACCAGGGACAAATAAGGGAATCGATGTGGTCACAAAATCCCCGGCTGCTGAGGAGCAAATCCATTTAATTAACGAAAAAATTTGGCCAGAGTTAAAAAGACTCTATGGACACAAAGTAGGGTGTCAATCATAATGAACATTATTGAGGTACGCAGGTTGTGATTAATACACAACTGGTACCTCTTGAATGCAAGTATGTAAAATAATTAACAGACACTTTTTCTGTATGCGTTCATAATACATGTAATATTTTAATAAACTTTCTATGTGATATTATTGCTGAGTTACGCGGAAAGTTTCTACATATATTTCTAATGATGAAAAACCTGTGGGTAGCTACACTCTATTTCCTATTCCTGCCTTACTTTTATAAATTAGAGTATTTGTGCCCGACCAGCGGAAGACCAACTAAGAAGAGTGAGTAGTAACTAGGCACAATTTTAAAAAACTAATAACATATAGAATAATTATTATTATACTATCGATTTTAAAAACTTTTCTCATATTTCATTACACACGGAATCTTTAACCAGACTGTCTCTGCATAAGTTGAACGTTGAACTGCAAACGTATAATACTCAGAAAGTGAAGAAATCAAGAGAATACGACACTGAATACAGTGTGTCAGACTAGAAAATGGTTGACAAGCTGAATGATGTAACAACTACAATAATAATATAAATAATGTTGTAAACACACTTGTATGGCTCTAGCTCTTTGGAGAGAGAGGAGAGAGAGAGAACAACTCACGTGTCATGACTTCAAAAATGACTGAGAATTAAGTTTTGCTTATATTAATATTAATTCAACTTGTCTTGCAGTATAGGCCGGTCTCTGAGA
Organism: Pygmarrhopalites habei; assembly: GCA_009870185.1. NCBI lineage: Eukaryota > Metazoa > Arthropoda > Collembola > Symphypleona > Arrhopalitidae > Pygmarrhopalites > Pygmarrhopalites habei. The sequence continues at coordinate 3,351 of WJFB01003872.1, read as the reverse complement.
GTAGGTTGATAGCCTTGATTGTGATGCTGTAAAATGGGTAACTTTGGGGGGTGTAAACTTTGTTTAACATTGAATCGTCTTCCAGCAATATCTATTTGATATAGTGCGTCCTTGGCTAGAACAAAGTCTGAAGTGACGGGTTGGTACGCACCCGTTTTGTCACGATTTGTAACAAATCCAAGACAGATCATTCGCTCAAGTGTGAATCCATACCTATAAAAGAACGTCACGAAACAAATTGTGTTATACTGGGTATGAGGAATTGTTTTACAAGGAAAATTCATAGTTTGTTTTCAAAAGACGCCTAATATATAATACCCTGCTGATGTTGTTGATCCAACAAAGACACCATTCCTAAAAATTGGCTCCTGACCCCAACACCATACGTCATTGTCCACATCATGATCGTCTTCCAAAGTGAAGTGAACCAAACGTCGATAAACTCCGCTCTCGTTTTGTTTCTGTAATGCAGACTTTCCGATGAAATGCTCCTTGTCAAATTTGACTCGATGAAGACGTCCTAGAATAAACATATAAATTCAATTTGGATTTTTACAATGAAAGTTTGCAATATATATTTGAAATACCGGTAATATGGTATGATATTTCAAACAACAATCCAGTAATACAAGTACCTGCTTCTAATGGTGTTGTTACCTGAAAATAGTCAATTTTAATTTAGTTTTCTATGCGGATAAAAGGAGCTAATACATGCAAGTTATTTCAAAGTTATGAAAGAATCAACGTAATAAATTAAGCCCATTACGCTGTCAAGTTCTTCAGCCCAGAAAGGAATGAACTTTTCTATTCGAAGAAACCTTAGGGTCAGGTAGCCAGCGTTTCGAATTCCATAGTCTTTACCAACTTTCATCAGTTGATCGTATACATGCATAGCGTATTCTGAAGGTATATACAAAGAGTAACCCGGTTCTCCAGTGTTCGTGACGGACATGATCATAACATCTGAAGCATGTCCCAAGCTGATAGTCTGTACAATAATTAGTACATAGTCAGTTTCATTAAATTATCTTTAATGGCAAAGTTTAAATTCATAAGCAATCAATTAATAAGTATTTAACCTTGTAAGTTAGTGGATGGAGTCTAAGGTCCTCATCTGTGAGTTCCGATAGTAAATCCTTTGCTTTTGGACCAATGACGTGTAACACTGTCAGTCCGCTAGTGACATCAGAAATCTGAACCGAATTATCAGATGGAACATGTCTCGCCATCCACTCTGTGGGCATTGTAACAAATCAAAGTAGTATTTTAATCCAGAACATGTAAAATAATGTACTTCACCCATTTTGAAATATCTCACCTGCTACTCTTGTCTGTTGCATCGTTGGTGACACCATGAAAAAACTATAATTATGAGAAAAGTTTTTCAGTATAAAATAACAAAAACACACAAAGGACAGTAAAGCAAAATAACCTACCAGTTGGGAGCTTCTCGGACAAGCATACAATCATTTTCGTATCCTCCTCTTTCGTTCTGCATGCCAGTTGGAACAATGTTGCCCACTGGAACATTAATGTCATCTGAAAACGATATCAAATCCAATTAAACAATCATTACACAGTTGCTAAGTGCATTCATTCAAAGAAAGTTGACTGCGTACGTTGCAAACTTGTTACAAACAACAAATGTAATCTTGTGATTTACAAATAACATGAATCATATTTCATATATTTATTTTATGCTTACTTGAGCACAAACGTTGCAAAAAGTCTAGAGCTTCATCTTGAGCTGACTAAACACGGACACAATTGAATGTCATCAGTCATCCAACATAATGATAGTTTGCAAAATAAATGTTTGTTACCTTTATTTGGAATTTTGCAAAAGATGAAAGATCAATGACAGCCACTGAACTGAAATGAATAACAACTTACATTAATTATCCTCACAGTAATAAATGATTTGATTCCACTACTCCAAGTGCATTGTTAAGCTCAAAGTGTACAAATAATACATTCAAGTCTTACTTCCTACAAGCTTGGTACTCCTCTCGCAGAGAATCAAAAAACCATGGCTTCCAATAAGTCCCCTTCGGCAGATCAGGATACTCTTCAGTGTAACCACCTTTAAAATCACAAAATTTGCAGTACAATTTCCAAACTTTATTCATAACAAGAAACCACAATGAATGAATGAATGTGCTCCTCACCTTTATAGTCAATATCAAAGTACAAAGGTCGCTCAAAACACATTCTTGTACCTGTTGACAAAATAAAAGCTTGCCGTGTTACAACATCCTTATAATAGTAGTAGTAGTTATTTCAACAGAAATAGTTGAAGAAAAACCTACCAAACACTGCTCCCTGACTTCTGAGTGCTGAATATAGAGGAGAGCATCGCACCCGACGCGCAAATTTGTACTCTGACTGTAGAGGGTGAAGAATGGCATATTGCCTGTAAAAGGAGATTTCCTCACTTCAATTGTGAAATGTAGCACATAATTTTTGTTTTCATAAAAAAATATGAACGTAGTTTGTTTGTTGAGACAATGTTTTTATGCAGATCGTTACTCAAACGCTATAAAATAATTAATTAAATATCTTACCTTCCCACCGTCTCCTTCACACGCTCATTCAAAAATCGCCTACAAATAATAGCAAGTACTTTTTTAGCAAATTTTGCAGAAGAAAAATATACAAAGTTGACGAGTCCCACTCACCTATTATTATGTACGTCAACAAATCGTCTGACATCGAATTCGATCAGAGGTGTATTTGGTTCTCCTTCTATTATCCAATGTGCTAGCGCTATAAAATAGAGGAATATTTTTGTTTCAAACCTATGTTACATTACATAGCTCAAAGTAAATACTTGATATTTCACTTCAAAGCTAACAAAAAAATACCTTGGCCTATACCCCCTGCCCCTTGTAACGAATTTCCTTATTGACAAAGAGACACTGTCAGTACAATAGTCACAGATGTAGACATGATTAGGAAAAGAATCAAACTGAAAATACCATTCATTCCTGCTGCAACAAAATAATTGTCAATCTCTGGTGTCTCTCCTAAAATCCTATTGACAAAACAAGCTCAGTTGAATAATCTTACAGAGTCAAATTTAATGAGCATGGAGTCCTATTTTTATTAACCTACCATTTCCCATCCGGTGTAAAATTGTCGGGTGCATTTACTAAAGAATGGATTCGGCAATCCTTCAATGCTGGTACTCTGTGTAAACTTTTGTCTAACATTGGTGAAAAATGATCCCAATCCGCAACTAAATTGTCCTTCCAATTACGGGGAATGCCCTTAAATCACGACGACATAACACATTAATGGTCTCTTTAAATGAAAAATTATAGAAATGTCAAATCTAGCTTACCGTCGTGA
>WJFB01003871.1:0-11686 GCA_009870185.1 Pygmarrhopalites habei | reverse complement strand
CTGCTTTTGAAGATCTCCGAGGGGATGAAGAATTCACAGATGTTACACTCAGTTGTGAGGGGAAGCGGATCAAGTGTCATAAAGTCTTGCTTTCTATTTGTTCTCCTTACTTTAAGGAAACATTTCGGGTACTTACTTAATTGTTGAATCTTTCAAATGAACTTTTATATCAGTGAAATTCGAATCAAGTATAGGACTCATAAATTATGAGTCGTAATTATGATGAATTTTTTTTTGGAATTTACAGGAAACTCCCTGCAAACATCCAGTTATAATCCTAAAGGGTATTGAATTTGTCAATCTCCAAGCTATTGTTAATTTCATGTACAATGGACAAGTCAATGTAAGTCAAGAAAGATTATCTACGTTCTTACAAACTGCCGAACTTCTTCAAATCAAGGGACTGACTGAAACAAATGATAAAGAAGACTCGCCAAAGGTAATCTACTTGTGTAGCAACTTTTGTTTATTTATAAATAGGTAGTCAGTATTGAAATGGTCAAGTAACAATTTGTGTCTTTCTTTTTGGAAAGTCATCGTCTCAGGGAGGTGTTGTTTCTTCTACTGGTCCTTCTGACATGAAATTTTATTCACGCAATCCATTGAGTTCAGACTTGAAGCCTCCTCCAGTCACTTCTTTTCCAAGGTACTTTTATCGCTACTTTTTGATAATCGTATGATATTGATAATAATTAAAAATTCTTTCCTTTTGAAATAAAAGTTTTAAATTGTAATTGTAAAATTTTAGGAGACCAGTACCAAAACGACGAAGAATTGGTCCCGCAAGTGTGATCAGAATCGCACACAATAATTTGAAACCATGGAAGCAATTATCATGTCAACCAACTATGATGGAGTCTTTACCACATAAAGTGGCAAATGAGACACAGAATAGTTTTCATGACCCTGATAGGTTCCACAATGAGGATTTGATAATTGATGAAATACCTGAACCTGATGACTCAGGTCCTGTGGTGGCAGGATACAGTGGTGACTATTTGGGTGCTGACTCGGAGATAATCATGCCTAGTAGTGATGTCCCTATGTCTGTTCAAATGTCCACATCTCATCAAGAGAATTTCTACTCTATTAATCAAAGTCTCTCACCAGAACATACAAGTGAGGACTATAATGACGACTACGTCAAGTATGATCATCAAGACTTGTCAGAAGACTCACTAAATGATGCATTTGGTGAAATGGAAAATGGTGACAGTATGACGACACCCTTTCTGACAGATGGAAGCGATGTTAAAACACTTTCAAGTGGTTCTGAAAAATTAACTAATGGACCTTTCACCCCAGTGGAAGGAGAAGCCCCGACCTTTATTGCTACAAAAAGAGGTTACAAGATAAAGTATGACAACTACCTGTATACGAAGGACAAAGCAATTTATGACAAAGAGTACTGGAGATGCATTCACAACCAAAAATACAAATGTAAGGGACGACTTTTGCTTCTAAATGATCAGATATGTGGAACGAAACCCCACAACGAAGTTTGTTTAAATTCGTTGAAAAATTTGGATTAAGGTTTATTCTCTGAATTAGTTTTTTTGTAAACTCACATAAGCTTATGTGTGATATGCCTAGGGAATTTTTACTTAAATATTATGTAATGCTACTAGGTGTAAATTAAGTATCAGTTGGTAAGAATGGGGTTATTTTGAAGAAACAAAAATACAGCAATGAAGTAAATCATGTCAATCACTTTTCCATCGGGACTACGAATTTCGTAGCCATTTAAATTCTGTCCAATATGTTTTTTTCCGCTTATGATTAAGTCTTTTTTATCTTTAATATTGTTACAATTTTCAGTTTAGTTAGAAAGGTTTTTAAGTAATTTATGTCACATAAAATATGTGTACGAATCACTTCACTGTACTATTACATTATATATCTACTATATATTTATGTGGTCTTATTAGAATAATGCTTGATTTAGCTTTATAGGATAAAAATATATACCGACTGGTTGTGTGTGTCTGATACGTAAACTGTAAACCACAAGTGCATCACAATAATAATAAATCGGATATTTATTAAATCTTATCTTGGAGTTCCTTGTGTGATTTCTTTACAAAATTATTTTGTGCATATTTTTAAAAAAGTAGGTTCATTTTTAGGCTCTAAATGTTTTAGGCGTTCCAAGTCCATCCTTTTGCGAAAAAAGGATGGGCAGTCTGTCATTATGCTATATAAGTAAATACATACTCTCACCTTAAATAGTACATACTTAAAAAGATTAATCATAATAATACGACAAGTTCAAGTTCAGATGATGGTAATGATACAATGCCCTAATGAATTGTTGTGTTGCAAATGAAGAGAAAATGTTTAAAATTACAAGCTTTCGCTTATTTCTCACGAAATCTGTATTAGGTATATAGAGAGATGAAGAGAGAGAAATTCTGCACATCAGGCTTTAGCTAGCTAACACCAACAAGTTAAGAATCAATAGAGAGAGAAGACATTGCATTTTTAATGAATTCATTGCAGCCCCAAAACAAGTTTTTCAAGTACTGGGAGTAAATTTTTGCCAGAGTGCATGTTGTAGATTAATAACCTACACATTCACATGTTTATACCTTACTATATGTGTACTGAGGATGTTTACTTCCTTTAATGATTTCACTACTACCTCACTATCAATTATTACAGATTATGCAGTATAAATTAACTTTTTTAGCTTCTAGTGATGATCTTCATCTTCCCTTGCCTATAACACAGTATTATAGTGTATAACAGTAAAAACAACATGTCAGTTAAGACAGGGAAAGAGAAAAATGGAAAATGAGCAGTGATATCACACTGTTTAGAGAGGGAGAGAAAATGAAAGTTTTCTGAAATATGTGTGCATGCAACATGACAATGAACTTGAAAGAGGAAAACACAACTCCAGTGTCCAAAACAAAATTATAATCAATAGTGTCGTCGTGTCGGTCAGACCACAACTCTTCTTCCTTTTCGTCTTGACGAAAGCGTTTATTTATTTTTTCTGTAGAATCTTAAAAACACTGTCTCTAAAAATGGCACTTTTCCTCAACATCTTTCAGTATTTTGTCTTTGGAGTCATTTTACTCATTTGTTTGAGTCAGTCCAGTGACACAAGTCAAGCTAAAATTAACCACAGGGCTAAACGGATGTTGTGGATGACCCACGACCGAAAATTTGTACTACCAAGGGGTACTGTCCTCGACCTCGCCCCCAGAATACAGATACCCTTCATTCGGCAGGCTCCGGAAGGAATAAACTCTGACATACAAATAACTTGGCATTTTTACAGTGAGTGTACTCAATCTCTTGTGATTTTATCATCATAATCAGGTAGCTAAAATACGTGTTTGTTTTGTTTTCAATAGTGTACTTTGACAAATTGGGAATGACTAGTGACGATCATTTCTGGCCTCTCATCAACATGCGGAATGGGACAAGAATTCCATGTAAGACTAAAACAAATTATCCGATACAGAATATACCATAAACTTCTGATATTAATATTTACACTGAACGTAAATCTTTATCATGTAATGGCTTCTCAAACTACCCCCGTGGCCTTCTGCTTTTTTACTTGACATGCATTTCTCGCATTGTATTATGGACATTGTACTTACATAATTATGATTAAATTGAACGAATCATTTTGCTCAATTTTCAGTGTACCCATTCAGTGGGTTTTACCCGTATTCTATCCGAGCACCCGCACCTGGAAGCGGGGCTGCTATGTACCCACATTTTGCCCGGAGAGGAGACAAATTCAACAGTACAAATGAGGAAAATTTCAAAAAGGAAAATATTATAAAGGATGACATCAAGAAACAGGATGAGAAGGACCGTGTCGTCATCAAAAAGAGTCAAAGGGTTCCCCGATCTGTCTTGTCCCTCCCACCTCCAGAGAAACTTCCAGGTATGTAATATGACTTTACAAAACTAGGCACTTGTTTTGAGCTTATTTGTGGTTTTGAATTCGAAAAACTTTGTGTAGGAGGAGAGAGAGCTATTTTGATACCTCAATTAGAAAAAATGATTGGGTCCATGGGGTACGATGGGAGAAATTGTCTTTTACGAGCCGTCTGTGAGATTCATGAATTTCCCTTACATAAAACTGGATTTGGTCTCTTGGGGGAACTTGTTACCCTTGTTTTTAGGTGAGTAATAATGGTTCTAAACCGAAAAAACTAGACCGTTCTCAACAATTTTTGTTTTGTCTTTTGTAATAGTGTGAGCCTCTCACATTACGCCGAAAGTCATTTACCAGAGTACTTGAAGGCGGAAAAGGCTGGTAAAGAGGGAGAGTGCTCTTCTTATTTCAAGGATTGTTCAAAGTCCTTGTTCTCCTGGGAAGAGAAAAATAAGTACAGTGAAGAGATTCAAAATGTAGTACACCATCACCAGTCAACAAAGTATAAATTTTGAAAGAGTTTGACACCAATAATTAACATCTAGAAAAGAACTGACTTCACATCAATGTAATACATTGTACACGCGACTCTATGAAATTCCTAGTAGGAATGAATGTTGGAAATATTTACGATAGTTATTTATTTTTGTATGTAAACACTTCACAAACTGGCTTTAAAGTGACAAGTACTACTTTTAATTTATGATACACCTCTATCGAGTTTTGCCATATATACTTTGTTCACTTTTATCTTATTGTTGTCGTCAAACTTTGTTATTGTTATTATATTGTTTAACTTTGGTTTTGTTTTTATTGTTATTACATACTCCCCTGATATGAATATGCCATACTACCACTGTAAAGTTCAAACAATTTTGTTGTTGTTCTGCAGATTGATTCTTATTTATAAGCTTCTGGTACAAAGTAAAAAAGTTCACACCGTGAACAACATTACTATTTATATTCAGTAGGATTCCAAGCTATGATAGAACGTACACTAATTTATTTAAATACCGCCGTCTTGTGATGACTTTTTAGAAATATAGGAGAATGGGAGAAAATGAACCAATAAGTCTATCGAAATTACAAGAAATAAAGCTATCTACAAGAAGATGGATTAAATGATTGATTCCATTTTAATTTTCAAAAATATAGGAAATTCACAGTATCAAATTTGTCATAACTCAAATCTTTACTCCTGTACATTTTGTTCTTCTTTTATCTCATCTTCCTGGTCTAAAAGTTCAGTGATTGGAGTCACAACAGCTAAAGTATCATTATATTCCATTTTTCGTGTAACAAAGTTAAAAAGTTGAGTCAAAGAAGAATTTGGTGGACAATTATATTTTAGTGAACTAAATAATTTAGAAATGTGACTATTTAAAATCTTATCCTTGGTCACTATATTCGCAATCCATAAAGGTAGTGAATACTTGTCAATCATGGCATGAGCGACTTCTTGTATTCGTGCACCACGAGTTAAAATACCAACAATATTTTTTCGAGTTTTCAATTTTTCTAATTGAAAAGAAGAACACATGAATTTGATGACAGGGAGTTTCTGAGCAATTTGCCAATCTTCACTCGTCTTGAGACCCCAGTACAAAATATTGAGAATCCATTCACGGCTTTCCCTATTCATTAAAAGATTTCAGAAATTAGTTTTCAAATACATACTACTTTCCAGTTATACTGATCAATCAATCAATAAAAAAGTAGTTGGAAAATTACTTGTTGCCATCAGAAGCATTATAGAAAGGGATGAATTCAGGTATGATGGTCATCTCAAGGATTGGACGGGCAAGAAGAAATGTTGTTAGGCGACTGTACATGAGGTGAGATGGTTGTCTCAAGACTTCACAAGCTGCAACTAACCATGTTGAGAGTAAATTGCTAATTTTACAGTCTCCAAGTTGAAATATACCCCTCCTCACAGCATGTAGAAAATGAAGCCAAATTTTGACATTTTGATTCTTTGAAAGCTATTCATAAAAGAAAATAATTTACAATTTAAAAAAATAACTCATAGTCAATAGTGTACTAAATTTATAATGTTATACAAGTGTAAAAATAAATCACCTTTGCTTGATGTAAATTAAAAATAAGACGCCTAAAAGCCAACAATGATGAATTTCTTAGAGCATCATCTCGAAGTGAAAGTCCTCTCATAATAAAATAAATCCATCCATGATCCACCACTTTGTTAACATCACAAATATTTCTCTCGTCCAGTGCATGACAAAGTGCTGGTAGTACAAATTCCAAATTGTAAAAACCTTGTGGATTGGGAGTTGATGCCATATTCTTTTCATGATATTGAAGGGCAGTATTAAAAGCCATTCTGTCGTTGATTGATGACAAAATTGTATTGGCACGACTGGAATGAGCATACAGAGGATTTGTTGACCCCTTGGCAATCTTCTCAGCTCGCTTCGGTCCAAATAAAGGCATCATTTCCAATTCTTTTCGTTTCTCCTTCCTGAGAATCTTAAAAATTTCAATATCTTGCTCTCCTAAAGTACCTCTGTATTTTTCAAGTAGCTTTCCAAGTGGGGTCGTATCGTCAATTACAAACTCTTCTTCCACCTCCTCCTCCTTGACACTCTCAACGACATTGACTGATTCTTCCACTTCCACTTCATCCTCTTCCAATTTTCTCTTCATTTTGACTAATTTCCAGAAAATAATTCCTCCGGATTTTTTCGCCTCGTGGGAGATTTGAACTAAACACTGCACCCGCACATTGTCAAGTGTATCTAATAAAATCTCTGTTTGCTGCTTCAGAGTTAACTGAACAGTCATTTTTATTCTCAATCTTATGTAACTGCTAACAAGCTTCCTTCATTGACATGATTATTTCAGCAATGAAAAATGGATAATATAAATAGGGACTAGTTAATGAATTAGAAATTCAATGTGGATGCATATGGTCAAATAAACGTTTAATGTTTTTTCACCAATCTACTTAAATATTAACTTCAGAAAAGGAAGGACCATTTTATTGACCACATTTTCGATACTGGACAAGTCGTCCTAAGCTCCTCTCACTTGGATATCCGCTGATGTTGATGGTCAGCTCTGCAGTTACCTACGTGGAGCGTAATGTAGATTCGATGGTCGTCAGCAAACAATTCGTCTTGAGGTTGATGACTGGAGATTTATTCCACTCGAGAGAGTTTGAGAGGAGGGGATGTTCTTGTCCTCCTCCTCCTCCACTGCTGGTGGTGGTCTTCTCACAGAAAATTTTCCCATTATTGACGGCGTCGGGTTCAATATCTTTTTTTGACTTGAAGTCGACTCAAATTCCATAGTCGACTGGGGTTGATGTCGCCTCTGCCCTTCTTCTTCAGTCCTCTTCACTATTTCATTGTAAGCACCACAAGTAGAGCAATTCATAAGAAAACTCGCCCATCATCAGATTTATAGCTCTGACATCCCAAGAGTCTTCCCCTCCTCTTCTCCTCCGTCCTTGGATATACTCTGCACAGATAGATTGAATCCTCTTTGGTAATTCAGCTTCCAGATGGTACATTTTCCCTTGGCAAACCCTTCTTTCTCTTTCTCTCTCTCCCTTCACGATGGGCTAGGAATGACGGAAAAATCTTTACCCCCTCCTCCTTTCTCCACTTTCTCCTCGGAGTCCATGGACAAGGAGCCTGGGACAGTTTTCACAATTCCTTCTCCCTCCTTTATCATCAATATTATTATTATTACTATTGTTATCTGTCTCGGTCAGCTGTTGACTTTTTTTTTCATTCTTCTTGACATGGCTACTCCAGACCCACTATTTTTACTCACTCTCCTCCCACGTACAATTGATTTTATGGTCCATTTCTACACACACACGCAAAATCTAATTTAATAATATTAAGTCACTATACTTATATATCCCCTGCCACCTCACCTTCTCTCTTCTCTGTTTCATCAAACCGCATACTTATATAAATTTTTGATAAATGTAAAAATTACAATTCTGTAGTAGCACTCTTCAAAACATCCCTTCCAAGAGGAGACACTTATCAACTTTTTCCAGCTCAAGATCAGTAGAGTCGTCATTGACCACAAATATTCCCCATTCTTTCCCATCATCCGAATTAAAATGGCCATTAAAACAAAGTTGTCCTTTTGTGTCCGACATTTGAACACACTCCTTCCCTATTTTTGAATGATAATTTGATGCCAGTAATTGTTCAAGGTCTTGGATGTTGATGGTTATCACAAAACACTTATCGTAATCCTCAGCTAGAGGGTCATGAGTCACCACCCCATTCTGAACACAAGGCAGAAGACAAACGAAGTAGACTTGTCTTGTTGTCTCCTCTTTTTACCAAGTTGACATGACTCGGACAATGTTTCGCACAGTACACAATCTCCTCTTCCTCCTTACTATGTATTACTATTTGTTTGAGTATCTCATTTTCATCATCATCATTATTATTACGATGATGGCTCTCTTTGATTTGAGTTGAGACCCCACTCAAATTGGAGAAGGGACCATTAAACGTTAGTCTCCCTACTTTTGGATCCGAGACAGTCTCAGTCTGGCTGTTGGAATTTTGGGGATTGTCTACAATTTTTATTGTTACTTTTGATGTTTATGGTAGTGGAGTATGTAGTTGAGAATTTTTTTTCTCTCTCTCTCTAATCCTCATTTTTCTAGAACCCTGACCAAGAATGGGGCTTATAAATGTGTGTGGTAGCGTGATAACAACTATAAATAGCTTGATTATGATATGACCCTTCCCAAGACTACACTCACTCACTCACATAATAATCTGAGCTCTTCTCTTCCTCCTCATCATCATCCATGTCTTGATGTAGTGGAGAGTCTTTTCTAGAAAAATATTAACACTGACTCAACTATTTTCCCGTTGGCAGTCTAACCACCCCTCCATTGGAAGTTGGAAGAAGAGAAGAAAACTTCGAAACGAATCAATGTCCACTACTGTATGCGGTCTACGGACACTGGAAAAGAACCATGGATTTGGGAGCCTGGAATTCATTTAATGTGGTTATTTTTGTTCCGGGCTACTATTGTTTTTTCAGTGGAGGACGTCAGAGGAGATAAAGTGGTTGTGAAGACTCCATACTAAGTAAGAAGGAGGGGTTAGACACATGACCTTGGATTGTTTTCATTTTTCGACCATAAGTTAGGAGGAGAGTCTATTTTCTCCCTGTCCCATCTCGTCACTTTCCGTACATTTGTCAAGAACGGGATCATGGGCCATTTATCTCTATCAACCATAGCCCTTCCTCTTAAATACTAATTAGATTCCCTGTCAGCTGATGCACACCAGATTCTGTAACTGTGGAGCCTTCTCCGTAACATGCACTCATATCTTGTACAGTACATTCCACGGGAAAGGAAGGGCATAGGATCCTCTCTCTCAAAAAAACTCCATTGACACTGTCTACCTTATCTCCGAACCTTAGAGTAATTTATCGCCAATGGAGAATCCTGGATGGTGATCATGAATGATGACGATTTGATGTATCATTTTTTCTTATTTCTACTCTCTCTCTCTCTCTCAGATACACACATATCAGAGGGAAATTATGGTCCGACAAAATTGGTCAAAGTTTTCTCTCGCAAAAAAAATTTTATCCGTTTTTTATTACACATAATTTATTACTTTTCCCTTTGCTCCCTTTTGAGAACAACTGATTGAAAATACTCGTCAATAAAATTGTTGAGGAAATTCCAGATTTTAACATGACACTTTGAAAAAAATGTGTGTGCTTCTTCACATGTTTGCATGTAATATGTAATGTATATAAGTTGGTGTAGGGAGAAAGGGACGCAAGGGAATAATAATAAAATGTAAGATGAAAAGTTGTAAATTGACTCATCTCACTGCCCGACAACTGAATTACTTAAATTATGACCCTCTGGTCTGGTTAGGCTTGACAAGTTGAGCAGGTACAGTGCACACACACACACAGTTGGAGCCGTCCAAAATCCACATTAGATTGTGTATAAGTATTACAGTATAAATTTCTCTCTCTCTCTCTCAATCTGAATCTGCCCAAAAGGGATTGACAATGGTGTAAAAGGAATAGACATGGGAGAGAGAGAGGGAGAAAGAGGGAATATAAATTATAGCCTCAGAAAATCTTACCTCCTTCTTCCTGTCATCCTGGGTTTGCATTGCAACCGGTCTCTTTCCCTGCTTTCTCTCTCTAAGATGTTCCAGCAGTCGTCCGTAACAGCCAAGCCCGTGTAGTGTCTGGACGGAGAAGATCTGAGCGGACGATGTGGGATTGTACACGACGGGAGGAGAAGGAGGGGTGACACTGATAAATTCATGGCTGATGGATTGAGTGCATCTCAAATGAGGGAAAACCCGTTTTATAATATTGACCATAACAAATGGCTATCCATAAATCCATCCCATTCAGTTTGTGCCTTGAGTGTACACATGGTGTGTGTGTGTGTACAGTCCCTCTTTTCCCGTCCTTCATTCTCCCCGAGAAAGGCCCATTCTATTTTTGTACTCTCCAAGTCCATTCACACCATCCAATCCTCTCTCTCTCTCATTTATACAAAATATACCAAACCAACGAATTTCCCTATCTTTCATTGAATATACATAGAGCGCAGAGAATATTTGTGCAATATTATAATTTGTTTACTCACGTATTAATGTCTGAAGGGGAATAGTGTAAGACGTACAATGACAACTTATCCCACATTTCTGTCACTCTTCCTTATGCTCAAAAATTTTTACTACCGTCATATGGGGTTATATTGGCCACCTGAAGTAGATCTGTTTCTCGTGACCCCTGACAAATGCGCTTCAACTGATGGCAGTTGCAGCTTATGATTCGTGTTCTACATGACCTGGGCTTTCAAAGGGTGTTTTGAAATTCCTCAGATGTCACTGGTTTGCAAAAATACATGCTTTTGTATTGTATTCGAGAGAACTCGACTTTTTGCCCTGTTGCAAAATTTCATTCTGTTTACACAGAAGCAGTAAATATAAACTTTTGAGCATCACATTAGACGTTACAAATGTTATGGACATTCGGAATTTATAAATATTTTGCTAAAATTTACAAAACCTGAGCAGCTGGATTTTTTTTAGTGAAACTTGAATTTTTTAAACAAGTATGGGCTTATATTGGCCACCATACATTTTAAGTACACGGTGCCCAGAAACCTTTTACTACCCCCCTACAGCATCCCCCGTGTATGACCAAAATATTCCAAATGCAGTTTTGAAGATCTCTACGATTGTGATCTCGCCCACTTTGTTTCAGGTCAATAGGTCAAAGCGTCTGGTCTGGAGCGCGAAAATTTGAAAAAAATCACGATCCAATGAACTTTTCAAAACATGATTTTATGTTTGAGAAGCGGATATTTTCCTGAAAATTTGAAGATAGCAGTTTTCTAGCCCAGTTCATTCTCTGCCAGAATTGAATTTTTCAAAGCATTTTCTCAAAGTTTGAAAGCACATGGTCAAAATTTCGAAAAACTGTCAAAAGTTTTCAAAAACGATCAAAATTTTGACGAAAAAACCTTTTTCAAGAAAAATTCAAAATGCCATATTGTAGAGAATTTCATTCCGCACCATTCTGGTGGTTTGCAAAAGAATTGGCATAAAATTGCAGACCGAGCAATCAAATTGAGGAATCAAATTCTCTCCAATATGACATTTTGAATTTGGCTTGAAATGACTTGTAAAAACTTTTTTCATCAAAATTTTCATCTTTTTTGAAAACTTATGACAGTTTTTCGAAATTTTGACCATGTGCTTTCAAACTTTGAGAAAATGCTTTGAAAAA
>WJFB01003870.1:0-11687 GCA_009870185.1 Pygmarrhopalites habei | reverse complement strand
AAATGATGGCCAAATTGATCAAACATATTTCTATGTGTGTGTGAATCAAAATGAAGGTGAGGTAGGTGCATCATATCATCATCACTCCTCGTGTCGTGTAGGAATACAAAATAGTCATTCTACTCTCAGAGAGAGAGGAGTGTGTCCTAGTAAAATTTTGGCACGCTTGTTTTTCGTTTCATGGCCTCTGAGGATGAAGAGGAAGATGACGCCAAAGTAGCGAAACTTCCCGTCTTTCTCTCTCTCTCTCTCACACACACACACACACACACACACACACACTGTGCACAGTGTGTTTTTGCGGGGAAAAACTTTTTCCGGCTGCTCTTTGTTCTTTTCCCCATCTCCCCCTTCTTCTCATACAATTTTATTAAGAAAATCCGGCTGTTAAATCTAAATACGCAAAACATATCCTTCGTTCTCCACACTACTAGTACAGTACAACACACACACACATAGAGAGAGAGACACTCACCTGGTCCCATCCTTCCCGCATCTGCTCTGTGTGTGCCTTTCCTCCCCCTTTACAGAATTGTCTTTAAATAGCCGGAAAAAATGCTGGTAATTCTGATCAGGTGTGTGCAGTGTGCGGAGAGGAAAAGATGCTAAATTTATATTTTCCCGCCATGCATGAGAACCAAGGAAAAACGAGACAAAGTCCACTAGACATTCATCAGTTGACATAATTAACTTAACTGTATGCTCTGAATCCTCCTCCTCCCTCGTCCTACTTGGCTCTCTGGCAAAGACCAAAAGGTACAAGTCCTCCTCTTCATTTCATCCCATGTCATCTCAGAGAAGTGACATATGGAAAATCCCTCAATTCTCCTGCACAGGTCATTAGCAAAACTTGGGTTATTGACAGGTGCATGGTGTGTGCCCACACAAACTTTAATCCCAATTGCACTCAACAATTAAGGAGTTAGGTAAAACTGTGTGTGTGTGTGTGTCTATGTGTGTGTGCCACACCACACCCTCCCACATCTATGGCCAATTGACAGGGACAAGAGGAGGAGGAGGGAGGGGAACAAACGTCAAAATTCCACAGAGTGACAAGAGAGAAGACGTCAGTGTCCTTGTGACTCTCTCCGACACACACACACCCGCATCCTTTACACGTGATTTTGACTACAATGCAATTTTCCAATTACTGCACTATAATAATGTACAATAGGGAATAGGCACAATACGAAATTATTGCATAAACATTTCAAATATTTTTTTCGTTCAGAGTACACTCGGGTATGAGTCTGCAAAAATTCCGAGGGTGCATTGAAATTTTTAAGAGTGTGGAGGAGTGTGTCTTACATGTTGACAGGGAATGTGTGTGTCAGAGAGAGAGACAGAGAGAGATGACTAGGGAAATGTAGAAATGAGTAGTTGCTGTGTTTAAAGTTCACTTGAATCGAGGATTGAGTCACTTGCATTTATTTACAGTATTTTGTAGAGTAATTTGACAGAGAGAGAAAGAGAGAGAGAGGGCCATGGACTTTTGCCCTCTTGTTAAGAAAGAGGAGGAGGAACTTCCCCTTGACCTTTAATATAAATAAAGAGAGTAGATAAAGGATGACAAAGACAATGGCCAATTATTTATTCTAATTTATGAAGATGCACTCCATCTCCTCTTTTCTCCGATTCGCAAATATCCGACAAAATATTCGATGCATCTCTCTCTCTCAGGGATGTGTGTGTCAATTGAACGGAAGGAGGGGACTGTAGAGAGATTAGGAAAAATTTCTCTCTTTTAAACACACACACCTCTCTCTCTGGGAGAAAGATGGGAGATGAGACTAGACACTTTTTTTCAGGGTCATTTGATCCCTATTTTTAGGCTACTGCCACTGCCTCAATAATGAGGTGAGGATGTGTGTGTGTGTTTCAGTTGAACCATGAGCTGTTTAACATTATATTTTCCACCTCTCTCTCTCACACACACACATGCACACACATGCCACCCATTAAGTGTATTCCAGGATGATATGAGGGAAAACGTCATTTCTTGCCTATTTATCTTGTATCAACTTCCCAGACACACACACATACACTGCAGGTCAGTGTTGTTACCCTACAGAAAGAGAGCGATCTTCCGAAAGAGATGATCTGTTATGATGTATTTGTGTATTTACAAACAGGGACACACACACACTCTCTCAAATGGGTCCATTAAAACTTTTGTGTGTGGATGTGTGGATTTATTTTTGAATTTTATATGGCCTAAATACTTGCAAAGACACACACACACCCAACAACAACAACAACAACCTTCCAAGTTAAATTTAAGATTTGAAGGAAATATGTTTGTTTTTTTGCAGATGGAAGTGAGAAATGGATCGTTGGCATTGTCCTCGGACAAAGAAATTTTGAATTTTGAGGAACAATTATTGTTATTTAATAGTCCCCTCCTCCTCCCAGAACAAATCCTCCTCTTCCCTTTCCTCAACAATCCTCTACAATCATCCACCGTCCTCCTCCCTAGTACTACAGTCACTTGTAAACCCTTCACCTCTTCTTTAAACTCAACAGTCCTTCAGTCCCCTCTCTCATTTTTCGAGTCCTCCTTTTTTCCAGAACAAGGAATTAGCAGTCCTCTCTTTTCCACCTCCTCCCTTAATTCTCTCATTAATTTATAGCAATTTAGCCCCCATCCTCCTTCCTCATTTTAATCGTCAATTTTTTCCTATTCCCTCCAACTTTTTATTATTCAACAATTTTAACGCGCACTCCGAAACAACATCAAACAACAAAAGAATAACCCAGTAAAATCAACGTTCAATTCTTCAAGAAAGAAAAAAACAACAAACAACGACCGATTTGATCGAGGTAAGTAAAAGTGTTCACTCTCTGTCAACATGATTGAGTCATGTTTAAAATACTTAGTAATTATCGATGAAGAGTGGCAAAAATCCAAGGAAAGTAATCAGTAATCAGTGATTACTGATCACGCACTTCAAAAATGTTACAAAGTTCAGTAATTTTCTTGCAAAGTTACAAGTTTTAAATTAATTAATCGTTCCTACATTCTCTTGTCCTTTCATCATTTACTAGTTTAATTAAGATAATTATTATCTTCTTCTAAAAAAAGAATTTTTCCGATTTTTACATCGTCCGAACTAATTATTCAACTAAATGTTGCAAAAGATCAAACATTTCACTAAATAATGTTACAAATTATCATCATTTTCTTCAACTGAATGTTACACAATGTTAACATTGTCCATTAAATCATAGTTAACTAAATGTGGGGTTCAGCCGACGACACAAAGTTTATCAAAATAGAGAGAGTGCTTCATCGCATCGCTCTTTCATTGAAGTGACAGGAGGAGGATGATTGTCAACTTTTCTAGAAACATATATATATGCTGACGCACGTGACGTGACAAATGTCCATGATGGACATTATTTGATCAAATGTGCAGAGGTCAGGGAAATGTGAGAGTGAGTGGAGGAAGGGCAGAGTTCATTTTTCTTGGAGAAACCGGACACTTTCGAAATTCATTTCTGATACTCCTCCTTCTAAAATGGTTAGAAGTAAATAAAAGAGTACAGAAGTCTCTATCGTAGGATGATGATGATAATATTAATAGCAAAATGTCATTACACGAGATCCATAATATGGATTCCATATGTATTAATGTGGGTTTTAAATTATTCATCTCTTTTCTTTCATTCCGATGCGACGCGATGTGATGGGGAGGATTAAAGGAAGTGGAAAACTTGTGCTACTTTTTATCATCCTCCGTTCAGTTTTTGACATGGCCAGAAAGACACAGAGAGAGAGAGTTTGTCTTGACTCATATTTTTATTTTGCGAATCGGAATATTTATAAATTTTTTTGCACTCGTTCTTCAAAACACAAAGTTAAAGACTTCATTGAAATGCATATGTGACTAAATATAGTTTATGATGATCAAGGGTCTGTCTGTCATTTCCCCCATGTGTGTGTATCTCACCCACATACTTTTACACACACATAAAGAGTGAAAGAGAGAGAGAGACAGGGAGGAGTGTCCTCGTCATCGTAAAAAATGAGGAATGACAAAACTAATTATTATTGATACAGTGGGATTTTTTTTTCTCTCAATGCAATTTTTTGAATTGCACTGAGATTAGCCAAGGGTTCAAGTTTCACTCTTGTGATTTGCATTGGCAAAGAAAAAGTCGTTTCGATTTTATGTGCACAGCGTAGTTTTTGCAAATTGTATGGAGGTACATAAGTGAGGAGGAGATTGACAGATTAAATTGAATGTCGCATGGTCAAAGTCAACACAAAAACTTTTTGTTCATTCACCCCTCTCTCTCTCTCTTTCTGCGTGTGTGTCAGGGACTGGACAGCTGGAACACACACACATACACTGCAGTTGTTTTAGTTGAGATATCCCATGGCGAAAAGGAGTGTTAATTATAATTAGCGAGGCAATTAACTAATTTCCTATCTCTCTTTTCTCTCGCTCCTAATCCGATTACAAGTAAAAATTTCCCTTTCACTCACACACTCTCACCTATCCTGATATTAATTAATCGAAGTAACAATTAAGAGGATTGCTTCCTATTTGCCGGAGGGGAACAGAAAATCACCTTTGCAAAATGAAATCATGGCAGGGAAAATGGTCAAAAAAAATGATGAGGAAAATAAAGTCTGCGTCTTTCAACTGGAATGAATGTGCATCTTGTTTACTTTTTCCACCATTTTCTCTGTCAATCTTCCTCCTCCTAAAGCCCCCCGTGAATCTCCGAAAGTGAGGTAGAGAGAGAGGGTGTGTGTGTTTATTTACTTGATTTAGCACTACCTACGTCACTAAAAGCTAGAACATGACATGGAGAGCAAATTATAGGATGCATACACAGTACAAGGTGTGGATTTCACAGACTAATTGGGATCATTCCGCGTTTTCGTGGAGGAAGGAAAGAGGAGACCTTGGACCAATTTCATACACAGTCGTTCTGGAAATTGTCGATTTAATCTGGACTTTATCCGTCCAGGGGATTCTTTTAATTATTGGTCCCCCTTCCTTCATTCTCTATCTTCTACTTCTCATGGAAACTTTTTTGCACTTGAACTTGACACTGACTCTCTGACTTGTCTTCTCTTCTTGTAGTTTACAAACGATCATAAAATTCTGTACAAGATTTTTGCAGTTAAAATTAGACTGTCAAAACTACAAATTAGTTTTTCCTCTCAAACTCAAAGAATTTGCCCTTGCAAACAAGATTGCAAAAATACTTGAATTTTAGGAATTTGAGTAAAAAGGAAATTAATGGGAAATAAACAGAATAATTCACAATTGGCAAGTTTATTTCTTTGAATAATATGAACGCTGGAAGATGGAAATGAAGGAGACGAGTGTGTAAGCTTGAAACATGGAAGATAAATATTAATAATCTTGTTGAATAAATTTAGTGGACTTTGTAAAACTATTTTCCTCTCCCCTCCACACACACACGCACAAATCACTCCATCCCATCATCATCATCATTACGTAGTTGTGTTTATTCTAACACACACATCAACAGAAGCACTTTAAAATCCACTCTCTCTGGCTTCTCTCGAGATCTCTCTATTACATTTTCTTCTGACTCATATCTCATCTTCAAATGAATGGAAGATGACTCGGAAACTAGAAAACAGAGATTTAATAATTTCGTGGAAAACTAGATTTCGTCTTCTTTTATCCTCATCGATAAACTTTGCCTGTGTATTCATTTTTTGTGTCCACAAATGAGGGACATGGACACTGGAGCAGATGCAACTGGTTGACACAATACAATATCCATGCACACACATTCCCTGTTACATCATCCTTCTCTCTTTCTCTTTGTGGTCATCTGGTCAGAGATCATGCCCGGCACACACGCAATTAAATTGATATTCCCCATTTTTTTCAATGAGTGAAACTGCTGATTCTCACTCGAAACTTGGTCTGACGACAAGGGACACTTGACATTCAGGCTGCGTGTGTGAGAGAGGGAGAGAGAGAGAATTTTTAGGGAAGGGAAAAAAGAGCGAATCTCCGTTTTAATTCCAGTCCACCATAAAAAAGTGTTCTTAAAATAATACTGGAGTATAAAATCTAACTTTACTATTCACCTTCGTCCCAGTCTTCAATCCGAATCGCTTTGTGTCTCTTGTTTTAACCTGTTGCCCATTTACATTCTTCGGCACACACACAACCACAAACTAAAGAGAACAATAAAGACGAGAGAGAGACAGAGAAGGGGAAAAGTTCAATTAGCAGAATCCTCCGTCGTCACTGGATTGCATTGTATTCTGTGCTTCTCAGATTTCCACTACGCTGTACAACTACGTCCTTACGAGAAAAATAGAAAAAAACGTATTTTTCTTTGTTAACCCACACTAGAAAAGAGAGAGAGACGGTGTCAACTGGAACTGCGTCAATTGCTCATAAAACAATAAAACAATAGTTTGAATAGTAAATAAAAAGTTGTGCAGAATCCTTCTTTTCAAAAAAAGCCTGTTCCTTCGAAGAATTCTCCAGCAATCTAACAACAACTTTTCAACATTCTGGAACAATTTCTTTTCATTTTTCATGGCATCCTAATGGATGACCGTGTGTAAAACGTAGTTTAATAAACTGAGCAATATTTACTCAAAAGTGTTGAGTTTCCAGTGCAGGATTCTGGATAAAGAATTTTGGGAGAGTGTGTGTTAAGAATTTGCCGATAGATATGGATTTCCTTCCAGGATTAGATATGGATTTCCTTCCAGGATTAGACATGGGAGGGACTCACCTCCTGTCCTCCTCCACCACTTCATCATCTTTTGAATATTTTGACCTCCTCGATTTCCAGTCGACGGTCGTCTGGGTTTTAATAGCCGGGTTTGTCCTGGCTTTCATCCTCGCGAATGGAGTCGGGGCGAATGACGTGGCCAACAAGTATTACTTTCTCCTTCCACTTGTTTTACTTTCACCTTCGCTGATTTGGAAATTTTCCATTTTAAAATAATTAATTAAATTAATGTAGTTTTGGGACGAGTGTGGGAGCTGGAGTCCTGACCCTTCGTCAAGCTTGTATTCTAGCCACCATCTTCGAATTACTTGGAGCCACTCTCATCGGTAAAAATGATTTTTTACTGTGATTTACTTAAAATGCTTTCTTTTTTTTTCTCCACCGAAATTTTGCAGGGAAAGGGAAAAGATCGCTCAAAATAATTCAACAACCTCTTTCTCTCTGTCGTGAGATTACAAGGAAAAAATATTCTACAGATTTTAATGTAGAGAGAGAAAAAAAACAATTTTCGCGAAATTTTATTTCAATTATTGAGTTCCTTGGATTTTTTTTGGAGAAAATGCTCCAAAAATAAAGTCAGTTACCAAAAGTCAGAGTCTATTTTTGTCAAAAGTTATTTGTAGAAGAAAGAAAAGGAAGAAGCTCATATTTTGAACACAACACACACAACAACAAGAAATCATGTCCAGTTACAAAATGATCAAGATTTGAAGTCCAGTTTTGGAGTAAAAAGAAAAAAACAAGTCGACAGTGGAAAGAGAGTGTGTGTTGGGAAAAGAAAGAGAGAGTTGATTTATCCGGTGCGGGTCACCTCTCCAAAGTATATAATTTATACGGACTGCTGAAGAGTCAAGACTAAAAAACGACGAAAGAAATTTTTACCAAAAGTAAAAAGAAATCAATTACCTGAGTCAAGAGAAAACAGAGAAGACTAAGTAAAAGGGACTTTAAATCAAGAAAAGAGAAAAGGCATCACATAGAAAAACAGAAAGCAAAAATGGATATTGTCGAGTCGACAATGTCCACGACGGTCGTCACAGTTTTGAGGGATCCGAATTTACTCTGGATCCTCATCCTCGGTCTCGTCGTCTCCTTCATCCTCGCCAATGGCATTGGAGCAAACGACGTTGCAAATTCGTAAGATAAATTACAAATATTTTAACTTTCTCCAATTTTTTAACGCTCCAAGTCTAACTTTCCGTACAATTCAGCTAAAAAAATTTTGTGAAAAAAGATTCATTAGGACAATTTTGTTTGACCTCTAGAGGTCAAAATAGAAGAAACTATTCTAATGTTACAAATTAATGAATTGCTGAGCGCTAGTCCCCGTAAATCAACTAAACACTTTCCTTGACGCCTCTGGCTAATATACTACGTCGAGTGGCGTCGAAGTTCAACAATTTTCCACGATAATGACTAGTGTGTATATGGGATTTATGGGCAATAAATAAATAATTTTTCACCACTTTTTGCAACATTTGAAAATTAGGGAAAAGCAGAATTATTTCAAAAACAAAGCAAACTCAAATTTTTAGTTTACAAATATTTCATTCGATTGTATGGAAATGACACTAAATTTTCCTCCCTAGAAAACATTATTTTTAACAATGAAAATTCATAATTAAATTTCTTGTGATTTCAGATTCGGGACGAGTGTAGGGTCCAAAGTCCTCACTCTGAGAACAGCCTGTCTGTTGGCCACAGTGTTTGAGATCAGTGGTGCTGTACTCATAGGTACTATTCAAAGTCCCTGCCTGACCCTTCAAACAAATCCTCTTCGATCATCTCGGATTTCTTCAATATTCTAGACTCATCATGCAATACAGGGAAAAAATTATTTTAAATAAAATTCTAAAAATGGCCTTTCTTTATTCTAGGTTACAAAGTGTCGGACACGATCCGAAAAGGGATAATAGACGTGACAATGTACAAGTCCGAACCGAAAGAGTACATGTTGGGTAATCTGGCTGCTCTTTTCGGATCAGCAATTTGGCTCATCATCGCCACATTTTTGAAGATGCCCATTTCGGGGACACACAGTATCGTGGGGTCTGTCATGGGGTTCTCATTTGTGGCTCATGGGACAGAAGGGGTCAAATGGGTGACCATGTTGAAGATTGTGGCATCCTGGTTCATTTCTCCATTGATGGCTGGGGCAGTGTCCACGAGTATTTTCCTCCTCATCCGTCGGTTCATCCTGTCCAAAAGAGACCCCTTCACTCCTGGTCTTCGGTCTCTTCCAATCTTTTATGGCCTCACCGTCTTCATCAACATCATTTCCGTCACCCTGGATGGTCCAGACAGTGAGTAACCTCGTCTTTCTTGTTCCATTCAAGTTAATCGATCATAGAAGAAGATGCAATGAAAATAATTTTTTTTCGAAATTTTTTCAGTGTTAAAAGTGAAAGTTGAAGGATATCCTTGGTTTGAGCCTGTATTCGCAGTCGTCATTTCACTCACTTTGGGTCTCATCGTCTCGGCCATCATTTACTTTGTTATGGTACCCAAATTGTCCAAAGAAATCCAACGTAAGTATTCTGCTAACAGCTTTTTTTCACTAATAAAATATCTTACTCAAAAAATTACATACAGAAAAAACGTCCCCAGAATGGATGAAATTAATTTATCCAGGATTTTCTTTTTTTCAATTAATTTAGTTAGAAAATTTAGAATACTTATTTCAAGTAGAAATAATTTACAAAATTTTGCACGAACATTTAGTTGACCTTTCCCTCACAATCCATTGTGAAAAAGGTTTCAAGGAAAGGAGAGAGAGTGAAGGACAACAGAAAAATTCTTGACATTTTTTGATGACAATTTTCTCTTTTTTTTGCTTGATTATTTCACTCAATGCAGAAGAGTTGACAGAAGGGGCTCCAATTTCACATCTTTATTACAAACAAATTAATTTCACTCTACGGTGGATAATAATGACATATATTGAAATACCATAAAACTAAATGTATACTGATGGTGCTATATAAAATCGATGTTACTTAATTGATAACCTCTGATAACTGGTGTGTTCAATTTTGAAACCAGAATTATGTATTCCGAAATCTTAACACGTTAACAAGGGCAAACGAACAAACAAACATAATCTAATTGTTCTTGAACATGATTCGATTGTCAGGCAATCGGATGAGTTGAGGGGAAAGAGACGTCGCGAATCGATTAGATTCATCTGGATAAAACTTAGCCAGATATCGTTGAATTGGTTCTCTAGACATTTTAACTAGTTTCAATTCACAAAAAGCTTTAATAGAAGTCACTTTGTGGTGGATCATTAATTGACGAGCCTTCTCATGTGCTGTGTAATCGTTTTTTGGAGAATGAACCTGTCGGACGATTCCTTTCTTTTGTAAATATCTCGAAATACCTCTTTCGACGTTTTTACCTAGAAGTCTTCCGATGACTCCTGCATATTTGTTTCCCTCAGGCTGTTCTTCCCACATTTTGATACCGATAGCAATTGCTTGATGATTTCGTGGAGTATCTTGTCTGATCGTTAGTCCACATCCTGGGGTTTTCTTGATGTAGTTTGTTATTGCGCTGGCTTGCATTTTCAATTTGTCAGCTACTTCAGCTCTATTTTCTTTTCCTGTTTCTTGGATCTGTTGCTTTAATAATTCTATAGCAACATCTTTTTTCCAAGGAGCTGATGCAGATTGTAGTCGAGGAGTTTGAAACCGATTCAAGTAAGTACGAAAATTTCCTTTATTGACATTGCCCCACTTGGACGCCTCCTTCAATGGAAACTGACTTCCTTCACGCTTGAGCTCAAAATATTTGTCTCTGATTTTTTCATATTTGGAAGCAACTCCTAAATTAAAACAAAACATGAGCAAAAAATAAAATTAGAACTAAAATTAAATTGTAATAATTCATTATAAAGGAAATGTTGTATAATAGTAGAAGCACTTACTCTCAAAATGATTGATTAGTTTAAATGTCTTCGGTTTGAGATTCCATCCAACTCGATTGTACCAGCCAACAGTGGATTCATTAGGTAAAGGATCATAGTCTTGTCGATCAGTCTCAAAATTTTCTTGATCAGTCTCACATCCATTTTCATAAACATCCAAATCAGTATTGTCATCAGACAGACTACTACTACTTGAGGAAGACTCAGAGTCACTACTACTAGTTTCATCAGAAGAGGAGGAACCACCTGAATCTGTAGAACCATTTGATGAACTTGAATCATCCTATTATTTATGAGAAAAGTACGAGTTGAAACATTAGTACAAAAATGGTATTTAAAAACAAAATGAAATGAAAAATTAGTTGTAATAATAGTAACAATAGTACGTACATCATGATGACTACACTGCATAACACGAACCAAACGACGTTGTGGAACATCAGTGTGAGCCTCTCCAAAAACAACTACTTTAACACAGTGAATCTGATAGAGTCTGTTTTCAGATATTTTAAATTCGTCAGCGTAAACTCCCATGAGTTTGAGTGGTAACTGTGTACACAAAAGCATAATTTGAAATTTGTAAATAACTGCGTTGTGAATACATACAAATAGACAAACAAATGTTAAATATTATATGGTACACTATCATACTTACTGAATATCCCGACTTGTCGAGTAGAATAATGTCAATAGCTGAATATTTCTCCCCAGTGTAGTAGTTACTTTCTGTTCTCAGCTCTGTGTACTTTAGTATGATCCCCTCGATTTCTACATAATAATACAACGTATTTGTATGCATATAATATTTGAAACAAATACATATAGTGTACGATCGTCATCACAATTATTATTTACATATTTAGTATGCACTATGTACCTATACAGCAACTCTCGGTCATATCCTTGATTTTCCCAATTGGAGTAAAATTGAAGGTCAATTTTGATGGAAAATAATTGTCATCCTCAATCTTAGTAAGAGTGGTAGAGTCATCAAATTCAGCTTCATACTTATTTA
>WJFB01003869.1:0-10351 GCA_009870185.1 Pygmarrhopalites habei | reverse complement strand
CGCGAAGAGTGGAATTTTCCCTTCGGAATTTTTGGACTCCTCCTGGGAAAGCAGTTTCCTTCTTTTTCCGGGGAGAATTTTTACCTTGTGAAGGGAACCTTTCCCTCATTCCGTGGAAAATCCACTTTCCACCCAACATTTTCCCTTCTATTTTAAGAGTGTAAATTTGCATTTTTGACTTTCACAATTTTTCCAATGTAATTAAGATTGACACAATTAGTTTTCAGAGAGGGACAATCTACTCAGCCGCCTACACACTCGTCATAATGGTCGTATTTTACGTGACTGAAGCAATCCCTCTCGCCATCGCTTCTGTCATCCCCGTCTTTGCATTCCCAATGCTCGGTGTCATGTCTTCAGGTAAAATCAATTTCCCCAAATAATTCTTTAATGAGTAATCAAAATTCTCTTTTTTCTGGGAAGGATAGAAGTGATCGTACAAAATTACTTCTCGGACTCAGTTCTCATCTTCGTGGGGAGCATTTTCATTGCCCTGGCATTCGAGTACAGTGGTCTTCACAAACGTGTCGCTCTCCGTGTCATTCTCTTTGTGGGGACGAGTATGAAAAGGTATAATTATTTTACGATTTAAAACATTTTAAAAGATTAAAACAATTTGTAAAAATCTTAAAGACTTTTACTGGGGATCCTGGTAACGACCACATTTCTCTCAATGTGGATGAGTAACACGGCCGTCACTGCCCTTGTGAGTATCATTAGTCATGATCAAAGTCCATGAGCAAAAAAATTACATGTACCAGTCAAAATTGCGGGTCTAAAATTAATTAAAATAGACATCGTGTTTTACAGATGACTCCAATAGTCTCCGCCACAATGGAAGAATTGAGCAAGGTAAAAAAGTTCATTAGTGTAAAAATCTGACTAATCGGACGCCAGATTTTTATTCAATAATTTTCGTAGATTTGTGTCTCAAGCTTTTAACTGACAATGTGACTTTTGTGATAGTCAATGGATGACTCTCTCACCAAAGAGTACGCAGACGCAATTGGACTGGAAAATAAAGATGCACAATTAAAAAACACTACTCCGAGTGGAGATGCTGCGAAAGGTGAGTCACCTGACTATTTTTCAAAATAAATTTAAAATCTGCAGAAAATCTGCAGTCATTTTGTGTATGGCTTTATTAGCTTTTCCAAAAAATGATACTCTGTTTTTAAAAAAACGTAAATTAAGAGTAGCTAAAGAGACGACGGTAGTCAAAACTGGGTCAAGTTCAAATCCAGAGCGGCGAAAAAGTTTGGAAGAAGACAACAAACTGAAACCAATTTCATCTGCATTAGCAAATTTAGAGAAGGCTCGGTAATTGATCAAAGAAAATGGCGTTCATTTACAATGTAAATTTTACGCACAAAATTGTTCTGAAAAATTAATTTTTTTTGTATTTTAGAGACGAGAGAAAGTTGAGTATGGAGAAATTTGTGAAAGACATTCGTGTAATGTTTCTTCTGTGTGTTGCGTACGCCTCAAATATTGGTGGTACTGGGATCCTCATGGGAAGTGGGACAAATTTTGTGGCCTACGACCGACTCGACTCTGTACAGTACGTGTGCTCTTCATTATGTATACAAAATTATGTTGCAAATTGTACAAAATCAATTTTCCGAATGCAAATAGCCTACCCAAAAATATCTACGGAGACAAAGCCCAGATCGACTTTCTCTCTTGGTTGTCATTCAACATGCCTCACATGATCGTGAATATGGTCATCAGTGATGACTCATCACTTACTTTTTCCTCATGGCTTGGTTCATCTCTGGCTTTAACAAATGTTGTAAAAAGAAGAGTGGCGGGAAAAATTCTCAATCCAAATCTGGAGATGAACCGATTGTAGTGGTACCTCTGTCTTCAGTTCAACCACAATTGAGTAAAGATTTCACCATAACTCCAGAAATCGGAGCTCAACTCAATCTAAAGCTGAGGACAGTCTATCAAAATTTGGGTGGATTCACATGTCATGAAATTGGAGCTGGGATAATGTTCCTCCTTTGTGTAGCCTTATGGGTACTTCATGATCCAAAAGCTTTCCCAGGATGGGGTGATTTATTCATGGATGGTGACGTCATGAATCCTACTATAACTACCGTTTCATTCCTCATTGCTGTCCTCTTGTTCATAATACCCAGGAATCCCGAGTTTTATCGGGCTTTTTGTAAAAGGGGTACGAATTTCGTGTACACTCTTAAAATAGAAGAAAAATGTTAGGTGAAAAGTGGATTTTATAGGGAATGAGGGAAAGTTTCCCTTCAGAACGTAAAAATTCTCCCTGGGAAAAGAAGGGAACTGCTTTCCCCGGAGGAGTCCAAAAATTCCCCGAAAGAAGGGAAAATATCCCGAGATGGAGGGACAATTCCACTCTTCCCGTCAATTTTGATCTTCTTCCGGGGAAAATGACTTTAGGTTCTCCGGAAGTTTCTCGTATAAGTTGCACTCTTCCAGGCAAAATTTTATCCTTTTCCGGGGAAACTTTCCCTTCTCTTCTAAGAGTGTACAATTTTTTGTGTGAAGATTTTGTAGGCTATTCTTTTAATTATTTTGCGGACTCATTTGTCTAGATTTTACTGGTGTACAATATTTGCCCCTTTTGGAATGGCGGGTGGTGGAAGAGAAGTTTCCTTGGGGTGTCATCATCCTCTTGGGTGAGGGAAAAATACAAAATTCCCACCAAATATAACTTGGGTAATTAAGTTTGCTAAAAACTATGGATTTTGTATTTTTAAAATACTTTTTTCCAGGTGGTGGGTTTGCTTTGTCGGAGGGTGTTCAAAATTCTAGTCTTGGCAAAACAATAGGATGTTCGATGAAGGGTTTAGTGAAGATCCCAGCAGAAGCATTCCTCTTCATTGTTTGTTATGGAGTGGCATTTTTCACGGAGATTGCGTCTAATACTGCCGTGGCTTCTATTACTGTCCCTGTCCTTCTTGACTTGGTACAATTTTAAATTAACTTTTATTTTTTTGGAATAATTCTACATGATTTTGGATGGAATACCTGCTGACTATTTTGTGTTTTTTTTACAAAAAAATAAATAGTCAAAGCAAGCTTGTTGGCATCCCCTGTACTTGACAATGCCCGCAACAATCGCCAGTTCCTACGCCTACATGTTACCGGGTACACAATTTGTGTCATTCTCATTACAGTTTTAAAATTTACGAATTGTAAAATTGTTTTAACAATTTTTATGTTTCAGTCTCAACCCCACCTAATGCTATTGTATATGCCTCCGGAAATATGCGATTGAGAGACATGCTCGTCCCTGGTTTAATGATGAAGATCTTCACGACATTCATACTTTACTTGGCTACACTCAGTTGGGGCTACGTCGTGTTCGAATTTGATAAATATGTCACTCCACATCGTTGTGCAGTCATCAAAAATATGACCAGTGAAATTGAATGCTAAATTATTTATTCAACCAGTATTAATTCTTTCATTATCCTATCTGTAATTTTTGGATCTCCATGGTCTGTCAATAAAGAGTCTGTTGTTATTAAAGTAATACTACTAATAACTCAGGATTCCTTCAAAAATGTAATATTAGTACATTTTCTTTATTATAAAGACAAAAATGACAAAAAGGTTACACTTTCCGTACTACTACATATATGTCCAATACCTTATTAGTCAATAAAATTTATTTATGAGTTTCAAAGATCGAATGCAATAGCAAAAATTTCATGGAGAACACCTCATCTCTCGTCCTTTAATAAACGACCTATATTGTCCAATTTTTAGCAATGAACGAAAACCAAAAACTTGCATCATATGCTTTTTTGCTTGCCTAAAAGCTTGTCAAGTGAATTAATTGATTTGTGAATCCATAATTTAATTCGTGATGAGATATTCATTTATTTTAAAAATATTTGCACCTATGTAAATGCATAAACATTTTTTGAATGAACCTGAATCGCAAAAAAATGAATTTTAAATTTTTACTGGATATGCAATTCAATGTTAAAAACTTTAGCCCTGGCTTTCTCTCTTTCTCCGCTCTTTCTCTCTCACACCTGCAAGGGCTACCCTTGAAGGGTACACATATCGTTGGCCTGCTTGCAAAATGGCACATCTGCATTTGACCCCAGACGCAGTATGGAAGCGAGAGACAGTACAGCCATGAGAGCGCATACTGCGTCTGGGACCAAATGCACATGTGCTATTTTGCACGCAGGCCAACGATATGCTTTTCTCCGAAATTGGGTACTCCTTCCTCCTCCTCCCTTAATGAAGGACCTGCTAGGCAGGGGGTAAAAGAACGTGGCATCCAGATTCTTTTCTGGTGTTCTTTTGAGTCCCTTTTTGTCCACGTCACTTTAACTTAAGGTGACGTGGCTTTGCTACACAGTGTGACAACAAGGACTACGTATATTACTCTTTGAGTGTGACAAGGGATACCCCTTTTCCCTTCATTCGTACCAAAAGACTCCCTTCTCTGTCACTCTCCTGAAGTCTCCTTCTTTGACACGAAATAAACACGATTATTCTCCCTTCCCAAATTTTGTAAAGGACCATTGCTGTCAATCTCCTTTAGTCGTTTGACACACACACACCCACACACACGTCAGTCAATTGACAACTACCCTGTAAAACTATCTCATCATGGTAAGGACTTTTATTCACAAAAATTGTTAATTATTATGTCTAGTATTTTTCGTTATCCTCAAAAATTTGACCTTGTCAAATAATTTTGACAAAAAGGAATTTTAAAAAAGTTCAAAGAATTAATTTGAATTGTTTTGTAATTCCAGAACAATCAAAATTCCTCTCCTTGGTTGACCCAGCAAGTCTCCTTCCCTTACTCCATCAGCCACAGTACTAATTCAATTAATGACTACTCTACTGTCATAAGTCCTCAAGGTGGCCCTTCAAATTTGAATATCCCTCCCCAACTCCCACATCCTCATCGACCTCCATCTTGGGTCAACGAGTGGTTCATCATCGTCCAACGAAATCGACTCCTCGAGCAAGAGCTCATGGAACTCCAGACTGTTAAACAAAGACTGACTCATTTCGAACAACTTTTTTGGGACAGTCGAAATTTTTGTGGGAAATTGGAAACAGAAAATAAAATTTTGAAAAATGAATTGAAAACTTTGAGAGGTTCCTGTCCTAAAAATATCTTGTCTTTTCCCTCCACTTCTCTCTTCCCTGCCAACCTTCATATTGACCCATGTCGAGGCAACCAACATATGACTGACATGAAGATGACCCCAAGATTGACCCCTTGTTCGAATGAGGTCAATGAAGAAACGGCCAAAATTATTTTTACTCCAAATCACTGTTCTACTTTACTGCCGCAACTACAACCTTCTAACATTCCTGTTACAAAAAGTTTGACCTCGGGTCAACCAGCCCTGGAGACCCAGACAAGCCGGGACTTGTTTGAAGTGTCCGAAGAAGAAGAGGGGTCATCAGATGAGGAGGAGTCGACGGAATTTTCTTGTGTCAAGGTCAATCGGACGATGATATGGCGGAGAAATAAAGAGAAAATTCAGTGGACTGGAGTTAGTACGAAAACTTTTCAAGATGGCGGGAAGAACGGGCGGGAAGATTCAGATTTGAAAATAATAAATGGATTGGAAGATTCGGAGAAAAATGGGGAGGAGACTAAAGACATTTTTGTACTGGTTAAACTGGAGACGGAATGGAAGAAAGGTGGGACCAGGAAAAGAGCCAAGATGAACACCCGCCATTTTGTGGTCAAGGTCAAAGGTGAAGCAGGGATGAGTAGTGGAAAGAAAATATATTTGGTAGACTACTGTAAAAAAGCTTCCCTCCATGGTAATCGGTTTCTCATAAATGAGAATGAATTGGATTTTATTGTGGAAAGGGATGACGTGGTTTGTCTCCTTCCTTCTCCTACAATTCGGCGTCGGGGATTCATTCAATTTCCATTTGATTTTAGTAGATATTTCTTGCATTTTTGAATGATCCTTTCTACTTGTGGTGGTTTCAGTGAGTAGAGAAGTTTACCTTTCTTAGGAAAAATGTAATTAACTTTCGGTTTTTAAAAATAATTTACGGGAAAGGGTTGAAAAAATAATTCAAATTAAAGAGCTTGACAAATTTTTTGTACTTGCACATGATGCATCCAAAGAGTAAATATATTATTACCATATTCTGTAGTTGCGTTACTTTACTAGCTTTACACACACATGGAATGGACCCAGGAAAAATTGGGAAATAATTTGATTAGTCAATTTTATGAGTTTCAAAGATCCGACACAATAACAAATATTTCATGGAGATCATAAGTGGACTTGAAATTAATCTTCTTGCCACAATCTGTCCTATCGCTGTACATAACAGAGAAAAGTAACGAGCACCAAAAGTTTAAAGTAGGATTCTCCCTAAACTGGAAAAAGCTTCCAAAACTTTTTGTCTTTTTTTAAAAAAAAAGTTTTTGTGTACTCAATCCAACACCAAAATTCTTGGATGGCAGTTTCCCAGTTGTGGTAATTTAGTGGGCCACAATTTCTGCTTTAGTCGTCTCATTGGTCGCATTATTGAATGGTACAGTCGATACTCTCTCTCCTCCTGCCTCTGATAATCTGCATCGACCGTCAATTTGACCCGTTCACATTCAATCCCAGAAAGTCCTCCGTATTGCTCCACGAGTTCACACAAATATTTCTTTGTCAGTTCGGGAGTGACCTTCTCCGTCGGACTCGACATGGAGTAAAAGTGACTGGAACGAAATTCCACAAATATTTAATTCTGACTTCTTCATTCTAGCTCTCAATGCAAGAGAATAAAGCAAATTAATTTTACTTGTAGAATTTTTTGAACAATTTTTTATTTCCGGCCATCCTTTCCACCAGCAACCCTAGATTTCCAGGCCTCACATCTTCCATGTCGTAAGTACTCGTCGCCCTGTACAAAAGCTGCCAGTTGAGGGACGACGTATTTGAATTCAATGCCAATTTATTGGCCTCATCCAAATCCAGGATGTAAGCTTCGTAGTCTTGGACCTCCCAAGTGGAGGAGTTTGCATAGAATATTTTGTAACTCGGATTGTTTCCTTTGTAGCCAGTCAAGGAGGGAGAAATGAAGAGGGCACTGATTGGTTCCCGACAAATCCCTTCTCCTCCCGGGACGGAATTTGTAGGTGCGTAGTACACACGAAAAGAGTCGTGGTGGGTGTGACCAAAGAATTGACCACGGATTATTTTGTGATATCTAATCAATTAAAGCTAAACTTTGACATTTCGTATCAAAGACATTTTAAAAAATATATATTTAGCAGAGTAAAATTAAATTCGAAAAATATTTGGACTGTACCTAGAAATGATTTTGTAATAATTCTTCCCCCAAACATGACTGCATTCTATATGCGCTGGAGCGATATGTCCCACAATGTGAACTGATTGACCTTTCAGTTCTGCCTCCTCCAACTCTGACACCAACCAACTCAACTGACCTCCAGGATCCTGGACATCTCCGAGCATTCCCCAACTAAAAATGTAGACACGTTTAACCATCTTTTTAAGTTAAAGTCCGTGAATTTCCCTGTAGAATATTCGAATCTCACAAATTGAGTCCATAGCAAACGTTCGTGTTAATGGAAATGATTTTGAATTTCCCGGATTTCTCGACAGCGTAAAATCCTTCTTTCAAATAATTTTCTTTTTGGTCCAGAGGAATCCATTCTTTCCAAAATTCGTAGGTCGCATTGTACACCCATCTCGTACTCAATTCTGGGGGGACCCCTTCAGGACTGAACCTTTGAATTGCAGAATAATTAAAATTAAAGGGGTGTACACTTGAAACCTTGAAGGGACACTTACATGTTGACGGGATGTGGTTCGTGATTCCCGACCATTGGAATGATTGTTGTATTGGGGAAATAATGGTAGATCAATTGAGAGACTTGACCCACGATTTCCATGTTCTCTTCTGGACTCGTGTAGTACACGGAGTGAGGCACGATGTCTCCAGACATGTACACAAGGTCAATGTCCTGCGCGGGTAGATTTAAATATTTAATTCACATTATTTTGAAACTAAAGAACTTTAACTGTCAATTCCACTCACGTTGTGTTCCTTGACCAAGTTTTGTAGGGTCAAATTGAGGAAGCTGAGTGGCGGGTCACATTTATATTTGTGACCAAATGTCCCCGCCTTCAGAGATCCTTGGTTGTCCTTCCCATTGTAGGTTTTGTGTTCGGAGTGACAACAAAGGACTCGATTTTCACAGTTGGCTTCACTCCCTGCAGAGTAGAGTGGGTCGATGTGAAGATCCGTCAAATGAAGAATCTTGATTTGTCTCCATGACTCTTCCTCCTCTTCACTTCTCTTTGATAATCTGTCATCCACAAAAGCAGAGGAAATGAGAATTCCTTGTTCTGTTGACGAAACTGGCAGATCAATATTCCAATCCAGTTTAGGATCATTTTGATTGTTGCATCCAAATTGTTGAAAGATGTAACCGCACAATTTGTTCCGGTCTAAATCGGGACGATGTCGGATGATGTAATACAAGGAAGGGAGGAGTCGGTCGATGAGTCCATCGCAAACTTCCCTTGAACTGATTGCTCCGTAGTAAACGTGACAAATTGATTTTATTCTTTTGGAAATGGTCGCTTCGGATGTGTTAAAAGTCCTGATCTGAAATTATCATAATAATTCTTTCAATCATTTATTCGCTTGTGAGTTTAAAGAAATCATAAAATGAAAGTGTCAAATTTCATGGAGGATACAAACCCAAAATTGAATGGTCAATTCCTTGTGACATTTTTAGTCACGTGTCATTTTCATTTTACCTGTACAAGTCCAAACATGGCGACAGTTTTACAGATCATGCAATTCAGTTTCCCTTTGGCAATGATTCTGTCCGATGCAGAGTTGGCCGAGGATGAACTTGACACGACCAAAATGGTCAACAATATGATGGCGGTAATGAAAATGTAAAATTTCGAATTAATCCTTTCCATTTTGATTTGTCTTCGAGTACAAATTGACAATTCTGTGTCATAGAAATAGTTTTGAAATTTTTGGCTCGTCACTGAATAAACTCGACGAAAATGAGGAGGACATGGGAAAAGAGGATGACGTATTTGCGTCGTTGAGTGAATCGTCAAGATAAATTAAGTTTCAATTAAAGCCGTGACGTTTGTGTGTCATAATTGCACATCTCTCTTGAGTGCTGTAGTCATTTCATTAATTTGTGTGGGTGGACGGATGGATGGAGGTCAGGAGGTTCCAAATCATCACAACACAATTTCGTACATTTGGACAGAGTTGAGGCAGAGCTTAGAGAGAAAAAGAATGGGATGGAAACTTTCCATTGGAAAGTGTAAATGGTCCAATTTGGCTTTTCTATTGAGGAAGAGTCTCTTCCATTCTACAATTTTACAGACTGTAATTTACAGTTCAGGCTTTGCACATTTTTCTCTGAATAATTTCAATACGACGAACTACAAGGAAAAAAGTTGACATCATAAATCAATGCTTCTGGGTGGTTCTCGTGGCAAATGGACATGAATAAAATTGGGTCAACGAGTGTCGTGTCACACACACACAGTTGTTACTGCAACTGTTGCAGCGTATTTATTAATGTGTAGACAAGTACAATGAGTGCAAAATGACGCTGCACCCGCACAGAATATCAGAAGGCAAATGAGTGTATTTTTTGAAACAATGTCATATTTTTGTTGTACTAAATTTTAAGACAGACACCAGAATGATGGACAGTTCTGGATTTTGCAACCTTCCACTTGAATGCAGAATAAAATGTATAAATACCTAGAGTATGCGTGTGTATAAAAATTCACATTCACACGGCAATAAAACTCTAGCAAACTATCCTAAGTATACCAGCTATTTCTTATTGAAAAAAATTGCAATGAAAATGTAATGCACTCAGGTTTGCATACTGCAATTGTTGGGTTATACTAAAACCCAATCCAATCACATCTTCGTCACCTTCCGAAGGATTCCCGGAAGATTGATCAAGAACAGTTTGATTTAAAGGGAAATCTATGAAGAGACGGAAACAGTGATGTCGATTTTCAGAATCCAGCGGGAGTTTTCGTACGTAATATGTGCACTTTCTTTGATGGTTTTACCGGTTATTTTCAAAACCATAAGAGACACCGGAGAAAATCATTTGGATTTTGGTTGTGTCTGCGTTTTGCCATTTTACAGTCAGGACGTCTACCCCAAAAGGTCCGTCATAAGACGTAACTTTATGTCCGACATAACTTTACTTCTTTTTCACACTGCCTCTGTGTAAACTAGGACATAACTTTAGTTCCTTTTCATTTTCAAAGGAAAATACAGTGTGTCTCGCAAATGTTCAGACTACTCAATGCACACAAGGTACATTTTAATGCTG
>WJFB01003868.1:0-11691 GCA_009870185.1 Pygmarrhopalites habei | reverse complement strand
GGGAGAGGAAATTCATTGAAATAAAAGATCATTCTGTTTGGGGGTGGAGTGGGGAATAGTGTCGTGCACTAATCGTTAAGGATGCAAATAATCGTAGGACAACACTCCAGACAAAAAGGACTGGAGGCCTTTAAACACAGAATAAAAGAGAGAAGAGGGAGGGAGAGAGGGAGGGAGGAGAATTGCAAAGTTAGATTCAATTCCGAGCACGTCCTTCAAGAAAAACATTAGATGGATAAATACAAAAGAAAAGTTGGGACGACATCATTGAGGACGAAACAAAACGACCATCTCCTCGGATGAATGAGAAAGGGGAATGGAGGGGAGGGGAGGAGAAGTCACTTATAATTCAGAGAAGAGACAAGTCTTCTTCTTTTAACGTGTCTCATTTAAGAGTTAAGGCTGTTCAATGACTGTTAAAACAGGAGAGGAACAGGAAGATCAAGATACGGTAATCAATTTGTCATTCTTACAAGATTGACTTTTCCCAACCTTTTTGTGTGACTATGAAGAGTGTGTGTGTGTGTCCTCTTCTCCTCCTTTTGTTGTCTATTTGGATCCTCTCCTGAAAAGGGAAAGTGGGGAGAAAGGTTCAGAGGAGTCAATTTACATTTGGAACAGCCTTAGTCCTTTTCATCTGAGAGATGTAGTGTTCTTTGATAAGGAGTAAATTGGAACAAAATAATTACTATTGTTCGTCCTACACAAACAAACATTTCTATACACATTATGTAGGTAGGTTCGAAAGAAAGTACACATCCTACTTCACGTTAGTTTGAATTCTTTAACTGGAAATGTACTTCCCTCAAATTCTTTTACTCTGAGACTTGAGACTCGCGAAGCTTAAAAAGAAAATAATAATTCCAGGAAGGAACAAAATTTTTGAATGCTCCAGTTTAATCTTTAATGACATATTCAGAGCTCAAACTAAAATTGTTTGGTGTGTGTGTGTGTGGTGGACGGGGAAAGGTACCTCTTGCACACTACGTACGATATGTAGTGTGTGTAGAATAATGTAGGTCCTGTCTATTCTGTCAAGTCCCATTGGACAGATTAAATGAAAAGTTGTGTGTGTGTTTATGTAGGATATTTTGGTCATTGTTGTAAAACCCAGAACAATAAATCTGACCGACTACATACAACTTGTTCCCCCTTCTCTCTCTCTCTCTCTAGAATCTCTGCATTAAATTTGCTTATTAAATCCACATGTCATAATTTATAACCAGCACACACACACACAAAGGGAGAGAGAAAGAGACCACAGGGAGGGAGAGAATGGGAACTTGTCGTTTGTTATTATTACATTTTTCAGAATGTGGCTACATGTCACTCTAGTTTTTCCATCATTATCCTAATAATGAAATAATGTGATGTGTGTGTAGGTAGGAAGGATGAAGAAGGTAATCTAGTGAAAGTGGAGAGAGAGAGAGCAATTGAAAAACGTGAAAGTAGAAGGGAACCAACAAACATACGTGATAAACGAATGAATAGTCTGGAGAGAGAGAGAGGAAAAAAACGATGACGAGTCAACAGGGTAATAGGGAGGGGGGAGGGGTGAGACGGGATGACCCTTTTTATCCTTTGATTCCCGGATCGGGGAGAGGAGGAATGACAAATAGCTAGCGGAAGGGAGAAGCAGGTAGAATAGCCAGCCAGACAGCCACACACAACGTTTATGTACTACTCTCCCTATTTTATTCAATTCATCATTATTACAATTCACATTCTTTGTGTGTGTGTCCAGAGGACACAGGATGATGCATGTAAATTCACCCTCTCACTCTCTCCTACTCTCTCTGTGTGTGTTTGTGTAGCTATAGAAAATTTTTGGGTATTAAATTATAGACAAAATTTTGTGCTACTCTTTAATTCATACTCAATCTTCTTGCCTCAGTCGTACACTCGTATGTACCTGTGTGTGTCAACAGAGGCAGAGTACACAGGACGTGTGTGTGTGTTGGTTGACAATGCGTTTGTTGTGTAAAATAAGAGACAAATATTCAAGTCTCTCTTTCTCTCTCCCTCTTGACAAGGTTCTACTCTCAATATTAATCCATTTTGTGTGTGTGTGTGTGTGTTGGCGAAATTCCCTCGTCATCACACAAATGGAATTGAAATTCTCTGGACGTGTGCTAACGGGCAGGAAACAAAAAAATTGAATACAAGCTTGTCATTGGTACACGGCCACACACACATAGAGAGAGAAGAGAGTTTAGGGATATTTGACAGATACGACCTCAAAGTCCAAGTGTAGAATAGTTGAGTCGGAGTGAGTGTCATGACAAAAGCTCAAAATTACAATATCTGCAATGAAAATTGTGAAAATTGAAAGTACACAAATAGTAATCATAAATTTAGTGGAACGACTACGTGTGTACGTGTGTGTAGGATGAATATAATAAAAAGAGGTTCTTGGAACACATTGGGAATATTAAACCGGAGAGTTTGTACACAAGTAATGCTTAATGTAATAATAATTGAATACTCCAGGAAAAAGGATGGAGAGAGAGAGAGAGAGAGAGAAAGTCGGTCTTCATTGAAGTATTAGGTATAAAATCTGACTGTCTCTTGTTGCGCCTAATCATCGTCATCAAAGTGTACAAAGTACTTATAAAATTAGGGAGATCATGTCATCATAATCATAATATGAGGAACAAAAAGCGTTTGTTAGCCAAGCTCCCCCTCCAGCCATCCAGCCTCCCTCTCTTCTCTTTTCTCTTCTTTTGTATTCTTATTGTGAATCATGTTTTACTTTGAATTAGATACAGGAAAGCAGAGGTCAAACACACAGAAAGAGAGAGAGAGGAAGAGGAAGAGGAGGAGGACTGAGCTCTGTTCAAACAAAATATAATCAAATAA
The DNA here is from genome assembly GCA_009870185.1 of Pygmarrhopalites habei. Classification (NCBI taxonomy): domain Eukaryota; kingdom Metazoa; phylum Arthropoda; class Collembola; order Symphypleona; family Arrhopalitidae; genus Pygmarrhopalites; species Pygmarrhopalites habei. The sequence continues at coordinate 8,832 of WJFB01003868.1, read as the reverse complement.
GTAAAGAGAGAGACAGAGAGTATCATAAAATACACAAACACACAATGTATAAACAACTGGTGTGCTTTCAAAACAATAGTCAAAACAGTCAACTTTAAAAAGACAAAAGGAAGTAGTCAAATTTATTTGCTTTTCTAATAAATATGGAGAGAAGACGAGAGATAGAGGCCGATCAAAATATTCACTATTGTGTGACGTAGGAGAAAAAGGGAGAAAAATGTATGTCAAATATTTTTCTACACAATATTTGTACTAAAATAATAATATTGTAAACTGTGTGTGTGATCCATTCGGGTAAAAGTGTAACAATTCCATGTTTTCTCCTTACTTACTATGATTAAATTATATCTCGAGGAGAAAGTATAATTGAAGAATCATGAGGGGAATGTGTTGTGTTGTCACTTTTACAATAATATTTATCATCTGCTTTCACAGTTTATTCAAATTGTCAACTTTCCACTTGTCAAAAAAACTTATTAAATTATTACTACTATTAGGAAGAGGAGGAGAAAGAAGTATTTGCGACTATCTCTTCTTACATTTTCTTTCCCTCTTTTACAATACAAAAGAAAAGTGTAGCCTGGAGTGTGTAAAATGTGTTCGTCTTTCATCACAAACTTTCCCTCACACATGGAACCCTTTCAATGAGACTAAAAATACTTTCTCTTCTAATCTTTTGTAATTTCCTTTCAGATTAAACACAATCCAGCCCACGGAAATCTCATTCTCATTATCCTCCTCTTTTTGGATCAACAACAGACGAGACGAAACGAGTAGAGGGATTCTGAACAAAGACGTACTTACATTCTTCAAAAACAAAACGTTATCCTTATTCTATTGTTTTTTTCATCAAAAAATGATCTCAATCAAAACTCTATTCTAGTCAAGAATAACCTCTTAGTCATTAAGTAAAGCTCTTAAAATTTGTACAAGTTACTGCAAATCCTGAAATATAAATTAATTACATTCATTTTCCCTCTTCTACTGATAATGAAGAAAGATTCCTCTCTCCTCGAAGACGACAAAATAATCAAGATTTCGAAGACGAGTCGAGAATAATAGAGAAGTTTACTTATATTCCTGTAGGAAATTACCCCCTTTTCACAACATGTAATTGGGATGTGTATAATATTTGTGCGTGTGTGTTCCAAAGTTCTGACACACACTCTCAACTGTGGAGGACTCCATTCAATTGTGTGTGTGTGTGGTATATTACGACAAAATAAATTACTCTAGTAGTAGTACTATTGGTGTTTGTACATTATGATACATATACCCTCCCTTCGATACAAATACAGTGTATTACATTAAAGGCTCACATGGATATACACCAAGTAAAATGTTGTGATCACGTCGTAATGATACAAAGTGTGTGTGTGTGGAGATACATTACATACATCAGATTATGTATGTAATTGTGTGGTTGGAGAGTGAGTGAAGTTGATGATTCTGTAATCCTTTTTTCGGATGACTGTCTCTTTAAATGGGAAAACGGGAAATGCGATCAGTTCAAGAACATCTCTCCCTCCTCCTCCTTCGCCCTTTAGTCCTCCTCCTCTTCTCCCAGTCCCTGGCTTTTGCAAAAAAAAATATTTGTGGCTTTCGTCCTCATCGTTTTTTTCCCTTCTTCTTGTTCCATTTGAACAGGCATAATACTTACTACTTACAGACAGAAATTGACGAGAGACTTCTACTCACTACGACTACTACGGCTAACACTGTGTGTGTGTGAGGGAGAGAGTGGTGTGTGTGTCGGATGTATTTAGCTATGTGTTCAAGTCCTCAAGATGATATTTTAAGAGAAAATCTCCGTGCAAAAAAATAATGATTGATTCATCTCTCCTCTCCGTCTATAATACAACTTTATCCCTTTTCCCCACTTTTTCATATACTTTTATAGGGAGAAAGATGAGGAGGACGATTGAGAGAGAGGAGGAAGAAAAAAAATGTCTTTGCCAAACTCAACTCTTTTTGGTTGAGCCTTGTTAGATTTTTACCACAGTTAAGTCGTCAGTACAGTTGAATTCGAAGTCAGTCGTCCTGATTGAATCTCTATATTCAATGCTGCAATGTAAGCAATCTCCAAAATCCGGGTATCATAGGCTTCACCCTCTTTCCCTCCTCTTCCTCCTCCACACGATACCCCTCTTCCTCTTCTTTAGTAGTACACACGCAGTAGTACATATTATGACGTAGTTCCGGTTCTACTCAACCCCGGCTCTCACTTTTACCTATGATAAAATAGGAGGAGGAGGAGGAGGAGGAAGGAAACGTAGTAAATAAATTGGAAATCGGGAAATTTGTATCCCTCCTTCCCTTACTCGCAGAACAAACCGTATGTCCCATTTTTAGATTTCACTTTTTTTCCCCAATAAAATTTAATGTTCCACTTCCACTTTAGTCACTACTAAATATTCAATTTGCCCTTTTCCATATGCCCCCGATTCCTCTCTCTCTTTCTCGGTGTGAGTGTGTCCGTGTCCGATGAGGACCATGCTTATTATTTGTGTTTACATGAGAGAATGGAGTGTGTGTGTGGACAGTAGTTAATGTTTTCATGTAGAGAATATGGAATTATTGGTGTAATCAGACAGAGTGAGAGTGAAGGAGAGGGAGACCATCAAAATGACACACATTCGTTGATGTCTGGACTTAATCATTCGTGTAATGATGTCCCTGAGTGAGTGAGAGAGTGTAAATAAAGATCCCTTCTGTTCCCTTTGTACAGTACGTCACGTGTAAGTACTACTACATACTATACTATACATGTACATGTATGACCTTTTTCTCGATCCCCCGATATGGAATCATGGATGTTATACTAATACTACGAGTAGGTAACACACATCTCACAAATGAGTGTACAATGTAATGTAAGTTAGGGACGGAAAAATGAGCTCTTGGAATTTAAATGTTTGTAGGGGAAGTTATCAGATAAATTGATGTGATTTGTTAGCTTTATTCACAAAAATACTATTACTACTTATATACTTGTTTCTAATATGCATTTTAGTCATCAACTTACATGGGTAAAATGTTATTCAATTGATGTACTTATATCTAAGTTACCTACTAAGGTCATTACAACATATAAAGGTCAAAGGATGGAGTGACGAGAATTTGACGTTTTAGACACACAATGACATGTAGTCGTACATAATCAAGTAAAATGATATTAATGGTGGAAAAGTACATAAATTGTGAAATTCTTTTAATTAATTCTACAGTACTAAAAAGATATTTGTTGAGTCTACATTTACAATATTCTCAAAAGTGAAAAATCAAAGTTGGAATAAAAGAAATGGAGTCGCGTGATTTTGACCGGTGAATTATGAACAATGTGACATTTGTCCATTTCTTTATTATCATTATGTTTATAACAAGGCATAACATAAATATGGATTGTGTTTTTTTGAGAAATAAATCAAACAAATTCATGACGGAGCATGAAGGGAGAGAGGAGGGGTGAGGATGATTGTAAAGTACCCTCTTCTGCTGTATGGAAAGTGGAGGTGGCATGAAATTGGAGGGTGCGTATTAAACGATCAACGACACACTGATCCCCATACACACACGCACCCCGTTTGTGCATATGTACATGACATATGTGGAAAGGGGAGCTTTTATCCGAAGGGTACCCATGTCATTAAGGATTAGCACACACACATAGTCAAAGAAAGGGAGAGAGGGGTGATGAAGATTTCAACCATACAAATAATACAGAGGGGAGGGTAGACCCCTTCTCCCTGTCAAATGAAACTCACCAGTCTCAATTCAAACACACACACACACTCTCAATGAACATGTGAATGAGGTTGAAGCCGGACACACACACATGATTCAATCATCTGAACGTGTATTTAATGCATAAAGTGAATAGTCAAATGGACAACAACTTCCGAATCCAATTTACTCACCGTGGTTTTCTCTCCCTCTCTCTCTCTCATTAATTGACACATTTGTAGTAAATTCCTACATTATAATTACAGACTCCTCTTCTCATCAATATCTTTGCTTTTTCTCCTCATCCTCCTTTCTTCTTTAATCCGCTCAACCCGTCATTTGAAACGACCCGTTTTTGTCTTCCCCGTTCCTCTTCATCCATATTCAATTGAGACACACTTTCTAAACATTAATCTATTTTATGGTCCGTCTCCACGACTTTTTCTCTTGAGCACAAACACCTCAAAATTAATTTTGGCAGTCTTTTCTTACGACAAAAGTTGTGTATCAACTGAAAAAGTAAAGTTTGATCAATTTTTTTCAAAAATAGCAATAGTTTTTTTTGTACTGCTTCAAAAAGATCCATATTAAATTTCCTGCATGCAGGAACATGTATGCATACATCTTCCTCTATATCATTCCAACAACCTACGGACAGCGGAATAGAAAAGGACATGATCCATTTAAAAAGTTAAATGTCAACTCTTTCTCTGCGTGTGTGTGTGTGTCCCTTTGCTGTCAGGTCACATATGGCAACTGTCTACTATTCTGTAAGATGATATTGATGTATGAAATAATATTCTCTTCCATAATTACATACGATATCCCCTCATGGATGAGTGTATGTGTGGAGGGGATATGTTTGAGGGGACAAGACCATCGTGTGTGCGTGTGTGTGTGTGTAGGATGATGATGATATTATAGGCAGTTGTGTGGGCGTCTCTGGGGCCCCGTCCCGTATCCAGAATAACAAGGGGAAAAGAGAGAGAGAGAGAAAGAAAGAGGCACCTTGACACACGAAAACATTTGTTCCACCGATTTGCTTTGATCAATGGCAATGGCATTCAATGGCATCATACGGCACTCTACTCTTTGCTTTCCTTTACTCTCTCCTGTCTTCTCGGGTGTCCTCATCCTCCATCCAAACAACAATAAATAGAGCCCATCTTCCTCCTTCCCATTCCATCTCCTGTGTACACTTCCCTCTCTCTCCAGTCTACATGTAATAAATCCAACAACTTTGTTCCCCTCCCGCTCCTCTCTCTTCGAGTCATACGGAAATGGTCAGAGAAAAATAGAATCAATTACAAATTTGTGATGGTGAGCCCTTCTTCTTCAAGATTTTGGGGACGAGTGAAAGTGCACACATGATCGAAGAAAGAGAAAAGCAAAGGAGGAAAGTTTAAACTTTCTCCTGTACAATTATTCTTGGACATATTTCCAGCCAATGTTGCAATAGGTGTATAGAATGTAAGATTTTTTATTTTTATGACTATCCCTTTTTACGTAAATGGTAGGAGGAGGAGAGGACAAAAAGTTAATAACATTATTGCTAACTGTACACAGTTAAACTAAAGAATCCATTGTTTGGAATGGAGTAAGCAAAGTCACACACACACACACACACACACACACACACCATTTCTACTTGTGTCATAGTCATGTACATAACATTTGTATGTACAAGGGTGACGGTGTGGAGGGAGGGAAAGTAGAAACAAGTAGTGAAATCACTTCCAGTTAAAAGAAACTTTTTTTTCAAGAGAAGAAAAGTTGTAGTTCAAATACAGAGAGAGAGAAAGAGAGAAGACGGTTAAGTACATGGGGAAATGTCTTGTTATTTGACTGAGTTAAACTGCCATTTGGAAGTGGAGCAAGTAGTTGAGTCAGACACTTTTTGACTCACAATTCTTTTTTTTGTCATATGTTGTTGTTCATGTGTGTGTGTGTGTGTGCGATGTGTGCGTGTGTGTACACAATGCACACAGTAGACATTTCTCCTCCTCCGTGTTTTTTCCCAGGGAGACTTTTTTAAACTACATTTTATTCGTACAGTTATTACCTATGGGATAGTCTATCCTTTGTTCCGTCCCATTACCTACTCTACATCCCTCTCTTTCCAAATCAAATCTTCAATATTCTTCATCTCCCATTCAACATTCCTCAATGTCTCTTCTCCCCATCCAACCTACATCTTCTCCTCTCATCCTCCACACTCATATACATGTGTATAGTATATCCAACAAAACTTTTTCCTCCTCCCCTCCTTTTTTTCTGAAAAAACAACAACAGAAAATTCAAAGCAAAAAATTTGGACAGGGAATTCTCCTGTAAAAAATCATGAAAAAACGAACACACAAGCATTACAACTTGCGACACAAATAAAAAGTGAATTTACCCATCGAATGGGAGGCGGAAGGTTAGATAAAAACTGAAATGATCTTCCCCTCTCCTGGCTGCTGTTGCAACAAAAGAGGATTAGAATGTGTGTGTGTGAGAGAGAGAGGATGATAATGGGATGGACGAGGGAGTGTGTATTCCAACTGTACATTTCATATTTCATGAGATGATATTGTGTGTGCTCATTTAAGTGGACATTTCGACTATTTTAACCACCACTCTAACCACCAACCATCGTCATATCATCCAACAAAAGAGAATATTGGTTGGAGAAAGTTGAGAGAAGGAGAGAGAGAGAGAGGAGTTAGAGAGTGTTCAAGTGAATGGAAAGTTAGAGAAATTCATCCCCCGAGACTAAATTAAGAACAAGTCTTGAGTTGTATTTTGGTCTCATTATTCAGTCGTAATTGCCAATATCTTTCGACAACTCGAGTCTTTCACCAACAACAAAAAAAACTTCCCATTCTTTAGTTAGATCTCATCTCTCTCTCTCTCTCTTTTTACCACCCCGCAAAATCATCACACGCAGCATCACCCCAACATCCGCCTCGCCGTCCGTCCCGGGTGTCGGCAGCTAATAATGGGATGATAAAAAATATACAGGGAGCAAACTCTCAAAATTACCCATTTGACCGTAATTTTATTGAATCCAGTCTTTCACCATCTCCTTCCTTTTCCGTGTGTGTGTGATAGAGAGGGAAATCCTCAAATTATCATGTTCATTGAATATGTGCCGGCTCCTTTATTATCCCACGACCACCTCATTTATTTACATCGATGTATATTTCTATCCCCCTTTTTTACGAACCTTTGATCCAAAGCCTATAGTCTGTACTACCCACCAGAAGAAGAATTGAGGGGAAAGAATATCCTGATATCCTATATTAATATCCAAATTCAAAAAGTATTTTTTAGATGGACTTCCATCCAGCATGAACCTATATGTACATAATATAGACACAGGGAGAGGGGCTGGTGTGTGTAAAAAAAGAGATGATCATGTCTTACTCATAAATTGCTTCTCAAATGGACAGTTTGAATTTGTGTAGGAAGGATTTGGCATGATGGAATATAGATATTGAGTATGGTACAAACAAAAATTGAATCATCCTATGCTCTCTCGATCCTGTTCTCCTCTTCTCCTTTCTCTCTCTTGATTGGCTCCCTCAGGAATCTCTTCTCCTGTGGCCGCGTTGAGGTGTGAACAATATAGACTCTCCATTTCCATTACACATTATGGTAATTCCATTTCCCTCTCCACACACACCCTCTCTCTCTTCCTCTCTTTCTCTATCCATTACATTTACATTGGGATGTGGATCAGGGAAATAATATTATTATTCACATCATCATGGCCACAATTTTTGGTTGTGGCTACTCTTCCATACATGTATGCACACATTGGATGATTCCACAACTTAATTGACTTTGTCAAAAGACCCCCCACATCTCTCCACCTCCTGTAGTCAATGTGTGTGTGGAAGAAATTACATTATATGCAATGCCAGTGAATAAGGAGTAAATTTTTTGTGTAAAAAATCAATTTAATAAAATGTTTGAAAAATTGACAGAAAGGAACTGCGAAGATAGCCTGGAATTTAGGATTATGTGACATCCAGAAGGATAGTTCTGAAGGAAAATGGACAAAATGACGGGTAAACAAATTCATTATTAACTACCATACACAGACACACACACACACGGCAGGACAAATGTGGAAACAAATGTCACGACACTGTGCGATTAGTGATGAGAGAGAGAGAGAGTGGTCTCATCTCATGTGGATTGTAATTGGAAGGAGAAAGGTAGAGAAATGTAAGAATAGGGTAAAAATGATGATTATAATGGGAGGAAAAATGTTTGTGTAAATAAATATTAGTTTGTTAGTTGTAGTTGGGGGAGAAGAAAGTAAGTCATACTTATTGTAGAGACTAATTGGGTATATCCATGTTTATTCCTTAGTGGACTAAACAAGGAGGAATTGTAATTTCTGTAATAATGGTTGAGTTTGAAGGAGGAAATTGTTGAAAAATGGTGAGGATATTACAGGAGGAGGGGAGGAAAGGGACGCACGAGGAGTTCCACTCTTTCTCCTCCTCCTTCGCCTGTTCCAGCCAAGGGAATGGGAAGGTGATTTTAGGTTTGTGTTTTCTCTGACAGCAGATAAATTGTAATCAGTGATCCACCCTTTCGTACAAATAGACGACACACGACTTCCGACAATGCTTAACCATTAAATTGATTATTTAATATGAATACACACACACGTCCCTACTCTCTGCCTCTCTTTTTCTCTATTCACCTATCCCACCGCACGTTCTACTACCCGTTTCTAAAATGTAAATGTATGTTACCCCTCGTCTGTCTGTCTCTCCCAACACGGGAAAGGCCTTATGTACACGTCATGTATGCACACACACACAAATATTTACCTATTTTTGAGTGGATCCACGTAAAAATTTTGAATTATTTTTTTTGTCTCCACAAAATTTGGATCATGAATTGAAATACGTTTTTCCTTGTTGTGCGTGTGTGATCATTAATGTATTCTTAATTACGAGTCCACAGTTTAGCCTCAACTTGAACGCATCCTTCGTCATTTGGATACATGTCCAAGAAAATAGTGTCCCACATTCTGATCCATCACAAATCCTCGCCTGCACTCTGTCCGACCTCGACCCAACCAGCCCCATTTAAACTTGAATCTCC
>WJFB01003867.1:0-11692 GCA_009870185.1 Pygmarrhopalites habei | reverse complement strand
ATATGATTTTTTGACAGTCTTATCTTGTGACGATGAGTCGACACCGACTTCTCGTTCAATCTTCTTCCTCTCCTTTCGTTCTCGTCTCTTTATTTGTCGAGGGGACAGTTCACCAGACTCATTCAATTCTTCAATTTCAATCTCCTTCATACGTTGCTCCTTTCTCTTCTGTTTCTTCTCATCCTTCAATTGTTGTTGTTGTGGATTGTTGACACAGTAGAAAAACTCTTGGAGTGTGTCCAGCCTCAACTTCCACATCTAAAAAATTACAAAATAGATACATACGGACAAACTAGTATGAAATATATTTATCACACAGACTGGTAACAAATATAAACAAAGTACATTAATCTTACCCTCCAGATGTATGCTAACATTTGATGAGCACAACCACCACCAAGACGACTTGCCTACAGAGATTTCCTCATAGCCACATGACAATTTATGACTGACGACCAACCCACTGTCCAAGAAATAGTCAACTTTTCGACTTGTAATTCTTCCCAATCCTCCTGTTCAGCAATATCCTCATCCATGACTCCCTCCTCCTCTGGGTTCAAAATCCCTTCCTCTTCAACGGGTTCATTTTGAATGACTGAGACTAAAGGGTTGTCAGTGACCTTGCACATGTCATCGCTGATACGAATACTTGGAGTAGGGCGATGCAAATAGCGACAAGTGTGAACAAACGATACTGTACATGAACAAAAAAAATTATTAATCATTTTAAAAGAACAACATACTTATAGGGTAGTAGTAGTAGACAGAAAATACACACATTCAAAGATTAGTACCATGTACTTTACCTGTATCGCTCTCCTCAGTTGGTCTCATTATTTTTTCTCCATCCCAAGCAAAAACATTGTCCAGAATTTCATGAACGGGTCCACATGACCGGAGACACATTCTAGACTCATTAGCTTTATTATACTCTTTTATCTTGACAGTAGGGAGATTGTTATTCGCTGTTTTCGAGATCGTTTTCATTCTTCCGTATTCAAGAGATATCTCTATCATGGGATTGGTAACCTTTTAGATATCACAGAGCACAAAAGAATGAAAACGATCTCGAAAACAACGAATAACAATCTCCCTATTTTATTTGATCTTCATAGATGAAAGTGAGTATGAAAAATTCTCGTAAATCTGTCAGCCCAGTTGATATGGATGGGAATATAAGAAGCACCAATAGCAGTTTTGAAAAGGTATGTTTCTCGTTTATCATTTTGAAAATTTAAGTTGGTGACACCACAGTTACGTACGTATAATTTTGATTAGAATCGAAAATTTTTTTATAGATAAAGTAAACACGTGGTAGAGGTTTATTCATGGATAACAGAAATAGGGAAAATATATTTACATTTTTTGTAAAATGAATTGTTTAGAGATTTTTGATATGTTAGGGAAAAACATTGGCGATTTGTAGACTAAAAATATTTAAGAATTCAAACGATAGAATTAATTTGATTCCTTTTCTAGTAAATTGGCCATAAACTGGCTAAATTTTTGATTTTAGGCTTTTCTTTTCCGAATAGTTATTACTTGATTTCTCTGTTATCGTTCATCATATTAAAAAAGGTCAAAGTCAATCTCAAGATTTTAATTTGACTTTTGTTATCGCATGTAAATAGGAGATAGTCTCAAGCAGTTTAATACTAATGAGGGAGTTCATACAATAGGATAATGTCATGTGCAAGATATCTATAGATTATTTGCCAATCTTGTAAATAGATAGTTTGGGTTCCTTGACTGTTAGTCTCTTGTGAAGAAAATAAGAAATCATGACTTGTTTGGACATGTGAAACTTAAATAAGTAGTTTAAGGCGGATAAATATTCATTTCTTCCAAATTATAGTTCAAAGTCTCATTTAGTTTATGTCACATAATTGCCATCACAAATCTTGTACAAGATTTAGTAAAAGATAGTCACTCTCATTTTCCTCCTTCATTTGTTTATCTACAATGAACCAATTTTGTTTGCAAAATTCAGCACATGGGAAGTGTACTATTTGCATTACATGTGTAAAATAAAAGTAAGTTCTACAGCTAACATTCAGTAATAACAACACGTCATCTAAAGTGATTTTAAGGTGTAAATTTTTACCCTTGAACTCTGGGTGGGTGGAGATAGTAAAATGTAAATTTAGAAAAAATAATAGTTACTCAATTTCATGATCATATCTTTTGAAATTCTGAAGGTCTTCAATTACTAGTATTTTCCGTTGATTTCATTTTCCTTTCAACATACTTCCGTCAATTTATTCCCAGTAAATACTTTATGAGAGTGAGAGTATTAGGTATTTTTCTTCCTACGCAAAGGCTGGTACAATATGAATGGGGGTTAAGCGGAGAAATTTGCATTACACATACTTGGTAACCCAGATAAGGTGTGTGTAAGAGTCACACAGGTATTGCAGTGTTAGCATATTATGATTATTGTTTTTGTACCACTTTTCTGAGAGCCTGTGTATGATTATATATTAGAGTTTTAAGAGAAGAAAGTGAGCAATAAGTCCTCACACAGAAAGTAAATGTCCTGCAATCTCTTTCGCTAATCTTAGCTTTTGCTTCTTGTATCTCACATTCTTGTGTACGCTGTGTGTTGTGTGTGTAAGTACTTATGTGTACTATGTAATATGCATTACACAGAGTATATGTAGTGACCATATGGTAGAGTTTATAACTGTTTTTCCTTTTTTGCATTCTCTCCTCGCCTTTTTCTTCCTTCCTTTGTATACTTACTACCTTTGTATCTATTTACTAATCCACAGCAGTCTACCAACTTGCGGTACTGGCCTTTCGTCGCGAAAGCACTTCAGTTACACTTCAGTATAATAATGTGTCTTTTAATTTTATTGTCTCGTGAAAACCAAGAAAAACTAGTCCTGGTCGTCAGCTGCTTTTAATATACCTAGTTCCTGTCATTACTTACTTTTCTAAGCCATTCTGACTTTCGTGTTACCACTTGCCACGTCTCTCGTCATAATTTCACATGATTCATTTTGTGTGTATGTGTTGTGCTGTGGACAAAGTGTAAAAATCCTTTCAATTTTGGTTTTCGTATTGTTAAAAAAAACTTTTTTATACTCCAATGATGTACAACAATTTACATTGTCACGAATTTTTGATACAATTTTTTTGTGAATAGGTTGACATTGAGTTGACATTTTACTCTTCTACTACGAGTGCTAATGGTCATTTGTTGCGTGACATTTTTGCTCTGATTAAAATCCTACACAAATAATTTGAGTCAAATTGTCATAATACAGAGCAGTAATTTATTAACTTTCATTTGTTCTTCACCTTGTTGGGATGAGTTCCCATTGTGTTGTTTTTCGGTTGTCGTTGTGGTCTTCAAGTGTAGTGGAGGGGTATTCGTAGAAAACAATGAGTTTTTGAATAATATAGTGGTGATATTTTAAGTTCTGCCAACTCACATTTCTCTCAGAATTTGTGTAGCCAAAAGGATAAGGATAGAAGGAGAATTTTTTGGAGGTGATTATATTTTTCTTTGTTTAGTGTGTATAACCTAAAAATTCTTTTGATATGATGGAGATCCAATCAACATCTCATCCTTATTTTATGTGGATATCGCTACATACATTGTAATGTATCTCTAGTCCAAGTCTTGTACTGTCAAGTACACACACATTCACTCACCATCAAGTTAGCCTAACCTAGTAACGACGGTCTACAAATGTTTTGTGGCTAAGCTAAAATTCCTCACTAACCACAAACAAATACATAGAAAAGTCATGTGTATTTTGTTAACATGGTGGTGACGAGGACTAGTAAATATATAACAGCAAGAAAACATTTTTCTCGTTAGACAAAATAAAGCTCCTGTTTCTAATATCACCCATTTTATGTGTATCTGTACATTGACTAAAGAAATATATTCTCGTGAGCAGGAATTTTTATTATCAAGCCATTGGATTATTTTAAAAAGTATATGATTAAATTGATTATTCCAGGTGGGAGTCAAACGGCCCGGAAGTGTCCTTAATTCAGATGATATTCTGGAATCAACCAGAGACAATCTACCCAAGAGACCTGTACTCCTAAGTTCTTCTGCAGTTTGTTCAGTGTGTGAAAACCCCGTTTTTATTTCGGAACGTGTTTTAGTGTCACACAAACTCTACCATCGTAGTTGTTTTCGCTGTTCTCAGTGTAACTCTGTGCTCAATCCTCAGACAGCGGATATTGCCCACAATGGACTTTTGTATTGTCTAGATACTAATTGTCAAAAAGAACTACGATTCGTCAATCGTCCAAGTTCACGTATTGATTTTACAAAAAAGAAAGCAGAGCCCGTTCATGTAATGAAGCCACACAATGAAAATGTCACAGACTCTTCTCTACCATCTGTCAAGATTGACAATCTGGACTCAAACAAAAATCAAAAAGTTGTCCAAGATTCAAACAGAATAATAACAAATCACAAGACTCCCAATGGTGAAGTCGTTAAGGACAAACAGCAAGAAAGTACTGATGGTGGTAGCCAATTTGAAAAATCATCATCAAAGGTTATTTTACCACGATCACCACCGAATGAAAATTTCGTGGACTCTATCAAGAAAACTGGGGATGATTTGTTGACTCAGAATCGAACGGAGTCAAGTAGCAAAAAGTTTTTAAGAGACATTTTAGAAGATTCACACGAAATCTCTCCTAAATCATCTCCCCAAATACTTGAATCACAAAAAGTAGCAGAAATACCTAAGGAATCCATCAAAGAACTTGTTGAGGATATTCCTAGTACGGATGTGCCCAGTACGGATTCCAAACCATTATCTGTACCAGCTGATGAAGATCTAAATGATCTTGTAGATGACCTGCTCAATGTAGAGGAAATTGTGGAGGTACAACAAAATGAAAGGGAAAAAGTGAGAAGTGTCAGTTTTTCAAGAATTGTAGAGGTTTCCAAAATTGAATCCGACTCAGGAAGTGACGTACAATTGCTCAATCATGATATGGATACAACAGATCGTATAATTGATGCTCCGAAAGCTGAACCACCCGCAGTGCCTTTGAATGTGAAACCAGCGAGTCCTGAAACAAAACCAAAGAATGCCTTACAATATTTGAAAGAAAATCTTGAGACCATGTCAAGTCAAAAGAATCCATTTGAAGACGAAGAGAAACAAAGCGAATCTACTCAACATGGTCAGGAGGGTGACGACACCACTGTGAAGAAACCTTGTCATGAAAATGGTGAAGATGTTTTGGAGAATGTGTCAAATCATGAGAGCGGTGTTGGTGACAGTCTGGATGGTGATTTCAAGCGACTCGAAGGGGATTCGTTAAATGGGTCTTCTCTTTTTAATACATCCAAAAATGACACTTCTGCTCAAGATATGAATGGACATTCTTCACTAAGTATTTCTTCTGACTCTTTGAAATTGAGGGGAAAGGGTGAATCCCATGAAGAGGGTCCACATACACTGGCAATCACACCCACACCCACTTCAAGGAGACCCAGAGTCCCAAGGTCAACAAGCCCTTCCCCTCGTCCAAGTCCATCTCCCAGAAAAAGAGCCAGTGCAAACAAGCTGTGGGAAAAAGCAGATTATTATCCGGCTGAACTGAATCCGTTTGAAAGTGAAGATACTTTTACACTAAATCAACGTGAGTACTACTACGTTACATAATAGAATTTGTTTATGAAATTCAGTACATGGTCTGATTATTAATTAACTTTTATCGTTATTTTTTTTGCCCTACAGCGAGCGATATTCTTGTAGTGAAAAAAGCTTCGTCGCAAGTAAAATTAGTATCATCTAATCCATTCGAGGAAGACGACGACGAGGAGGAGGCAAACATCAGTATTCCACCAAAGTCCCCTGTCAGCTCTATTAAATCTGCCGACTCGGTATCAACGTCTGGGTCAGTCAAGGCTCGATCGAGGAAAAATAGAGCTCCCTTACCACCCACTCTGACAACGCATTCAAGTGGATTTGTCGTACATAAAAGACCCGCACCGCCACCACCTGTGAGTCCTAATACAGGTGTTACTCCGGTTAGTCCTGAAAAGAAAAAGATTCCAGCATCACCAGACTTGCTGAAGGGGCTTAAAACAAACAAGGGCCAAACGACAACAACGACGAAACCACGGAAAAGGAGAGCACCGCCTCCAAAACGACAAGTCACTGCTCTGCCTGAAGGTAATCTTCTTGAAGGAATTTTTTTTCATGAGATTATTAACCATGTTGTTGATAACACCAATATTTTTTTGAAATCTTAGGTGCAATTAAGACTGAACTTGCTGATCTCGCCATAAAAGAAAAGGAATTGGAGAGACAAGGAATTAATCTTGAAGAAACGATACGTCGATTAATGGCTCAGGTAAATAAATAATTAACTAAAAATCCATTCAATTACATCATGTCTTGGATTCCGTAAATCATCATTTATTCTTGGTATTTCAAATTTTAGGAGGATGAGAATGAAGAAGATCATATTGACGAAATGGTGATCCAACTTTTTAATGTTATAAACGAAAAGAATGAAATTTTGCGGTAAGTCTGATTACGCTTCATGAGTGTGTATGTTTCCATCAAAATTTAAACACAAAATTTTTGCACACCTGGTTAATTCTTTATTTCTAAACTCTGGAAAATTTCAGACGCCAAACTGAACTTGACTACCTTCGTCGAGGCCACCGGCTAGAGGAAATGCAGGCAGAAGTAGAATTCCAATTAAGAATGCTCATGGAAACACCGATAGATCAGCGACAGGATAATCAAGACGAAGCAGAACAACAACTTTTACAAGATTTATTAAAAATTGTTGATGAGCGAAATGAAGTTGTTGGTAAGCTTAATAATTTTACATAATTCATTGGTAGTAACTTAGTTATACTAGTTGTTTAACATTGACATTTTAATTGTGAACAGATTGGCTAGATTTTCATCGACAGTTGGATCGGGAAGAGGACTTGCACGTCAGTCAAAGTTTGAGTTCATTTTCATCATTAAGTCGGTCGAATACACCAACTCCAACACCAACACAAAACAATTTAGTACTTCCAATAAAGTCTGAGACTGGTCCAAATTTCAAGGCAACCAAATCAAAAAATAAGGAAAAATCACTCAAAGAGGATGGAAAGGGACAAAAAAAGGACAAGTTCAAAATTGGGTTCTTCAGTAAGAAACGTAAGTCAACAAAATCAAAGAAACAAGATGAGGACAAAAATCATGAGGAGAGTTTAAAAGCATCATGAAATGAGAATCCAAATTCATTCAAAATATAAAAATTAATTTTTCGAAGCAAGAGCAAGCACAGAGCTAGTTACCTATTATTGTATAGAAGCCATATGCTTATGTTGACTGTAGAAACTTAGTTGCCATTTGTATCGTTTGTTCGACTTACCGTCCTATATAGCCATTATATATATGTAAAATATATATATTTATTCTTTATCGAAGTATTTTTGCCATTCCAATCCAAAGATAATAAATCTTAGTCTCTTTTTGCATAATATTAATATAGAGATTGCACGAAAAAGAGGAAAGATTTTCATACATTAGATAAAAAGTATTCTAGTTCTCTGTGACATGAGGTTTATTTATCGCAGAACACATTATTCCACAGAGAGAAAGAGAGGTAGTGAACAGTAGTGATGAACAATGATATTTAGGAAAATCTATTATGAAATGATTGGAACGGTGCCTGACTTGGTGCCTACTTACACACATTGGGTACTCGAAACAAGCGAGATTTATAAACGTTGCATTCCAAATACAGATTGAAAGGAGGTGCACAGGCCACAGTTAGTTTAATGTAAGTCTGACATTGTAACTTACAATTTGTAAGATGTCTAATGTTACATTAGTAATATTTATTGCACATTTCAATCTATAAAAGTTTCAATCAGTAGTAAATAACTATTTAAGTACACAAATTATTTTAGTGATTCGACAACATGTTATAATCTAGTACATGACAATCATAAATCTTCCAAAGATGGAAATATTGATGTAGTAAAGGAATATATTTTTAGTCGGAATGTACTGTACATATTAACCAAAATAGTTGTGGTGATGACTTTCGGAAGACTAACATACATAGTGTTCACAAAATTAATTTAATATTCTCTTTAACTTTTCTTGTACTTTTTATTTTACTTTTTCGGAATAATGTCTTCATAGAGTGAATATTTTGATTTTACCAAATTGTTTACACTCAACTTACAAAATGTACTTCCTTTAATTTTAAGTTCTATTTTATTTATTATGGACACTTTTATCTTTTATAACATTTTATGCAAGTGCTGATGATTTTGAGCATTTTAAAACAAAATTCTAACTTGATGATAATTTGAAATATTCTACTCAAGATTCTTGAGTCAAGAAGGGGAATCAGGCAGAGACCATTGTATTAGTTTAATTTTTTAACACTAGCTAGTAGCTTTACACTTCGTTCCTCCATTATTTACAAGCACAATATTAAGTTCAAAATGATTCTTGTAACGTCTTTAATTATGTATTAAATGTACCTTTAACTTCTTGCTAAGCTACATGGTCGAATCGCAAAAAGGAGTAATAATCATGGTCGGAAATGATAATCACAAGTTTTATTTTTGCAATATTTCACTAATAATATAAACTTAAATATTTTTAAAAAATTGTCTTGTAAAACCATCGAAGGAGAAAGGAAAAAGAAGCACTGATTTCTGAAGTGACTGCGGTAGTCGAATATCAGGATAATAAAAATCTATAATGCGCACTTAACATACATTTTGAATACTGCTTCATTGACTTCATTTTTTTGCATATTTCCACAATAGCTACAAGTGAGTTCATTTCAATCTGTATTTTTGCTCTGTACTTTATATTTTATAACTCAATGAATTTCTGCGAACAAAATTAAAACTGTTTGCTCCGTTGACTGGAATATTCCATGGAACACAGGGTAGTTGAAAATAATTGATTCCCTAGCTGAATTTTCTTTTGCAAGGGGAGGGAGCAAGCCTACAATTATTACACATATCGAGCAAACATTGTACGATTCACCCCTAACATGAGAAGATAAAAAACAACTCACCCCATAATTATCATACAATAATGTCAAAAGCAAACTTCTCATCCATGCTTTTTCCCTTTGTTGAGCACCGCAGTCAATTATTTACAGGTGGTACCTCTTTGTCTACCTACACGCATTTACGACATAGTGGTAGTAGTATGTAGTATGTAAATCTATAAAAAGTATGACTTAGTCCTGACCAAATGATGTGTGTTGTCTCGACGTACAATTTTTACAATCGTAGTCGCCGTAGTAGTGCTCATATTTGGTTACATGGAATAAAAATTCATCTTTGTTATAAGTAAAGGCAAAGATTTTTTTATCTTGTAAAGGTCTGGATTTGAGGATGAATTCGCCTCCGGGACTAATAGTTAAAACCTGCAATTTTGTTATTTAGCCAAGATCTAAAGGGTAGATCCGTGTCCTTCTCAATCATTAATCGTACTTATGCAATGAATCAAACAGATCATTTTTTTTTATCTCGTCTTCCCTCCCAGATGCTGAATTTCAGTCAAGCATCGTACCACGAGCATGTACTGTACCTATCTTATTAGATATCTAAGTATGTACTCATGATGTATGATTGAGTAATCTTTCTTGAATGTATTGTATTGTACAGGAGGGGGATGAAAAGTGTCCATTGAACCATATCTTGAAAATGGAATGAGGATCATGATTGGCTATTACATAATTGTCTGGCCATCTTAACTGGATCATGTTCCCCCATTTCTGTGTGTAAGTGTGTGTGTGATATTTTAAGGAGGAGTAGAAATTATAAACGTTGCCTAAAATATAGGTAATAAATATAGAATCCTAAAGTTTGATGAACTGTATGACAATACAACCAAACTATTTTTTTCCAATCTCTCTCTCTGTACGTACAATTAGCTGAGCGTTCTGACAGGTAAAGAGATGCAAAGGCCATGAGTTATGAGATTCAGAAAGATACGAAAACATATTGGAGACTAGCAGAACTTGTTTTTAATTAGAACTACACTGAATTTGAGAGAGAGAGAGACGTAGACAACGAGGAATGACCTGGCAAAGGCCAACCAACAAACATTGTTTGAAGCTTAGAGGGAGCAAAAAATCAGCCTTACCTTTTCTGCTCATCTTCGTCATCTCATCCCTGGAATTTGTATACAGAGAGAGAGAGAGAGAGAGAGCAGAGAGTATTAGTAGTAGTAGTAAGTAATGTAGCATGATATCGTGAGTTGAAAAATATGATTTATTATATCTCCTCTTATTTTGTACGCAAAATCTTCCTATCCTTATAAAATCCATGGACCCACATCCCCCACAATCTCAGTCTCAGTCAAGACTGACCCACAGCAACTACATTGTTGAGTGAGGTTGAGAGAATCACAAGAATAGAAGATGGCTTATGTTCTCCTTTTCATCTTCGCCATCTCCTTCGCCTGGACTTTGCCGACCAGGGCTATCAAGTACGAACATGACGACATCATTGTCATTTCTGGTGAGCATGGACTATTTTGAAAATTTTGTCCTTATATTTAAATTATTTCGTAAAGATTAAAATTAATTGTTACGTATTTACAGCGGAGGAAGGATCTGCTCCAGAAAGTTCTCGGCTGAAAAGATATGCCTTGCCTTATTACTACATTTATGGTTATCAACAACCCAGCCCTGAACTGACTCCAGTTTGTTACACAACAAATGGGGAACCGGGAGTTTGTGCCTCATTGAGTGATTGGTGAGCGTCATACTTACACCAAGGGAAATATGACTATGTGACAATTTTATTTAGAATTGATTTTGTTCTTAGCTATCCCTCTTTGTACACCCTGGCAAATGAGAATGGTCTCCGAAATATCACTAATTTGCCACTGGCTGAAGATTTACTGGCCGCCTCTGGACCTTGCTCTTACAATACAGAAGGTGAGTGGGCGTCTGGGTGTACACAAAAATGACATTAGAGTAATGGTAAAATAAGTTTTCATATTTACATTAAATTTTGATGCTGATTCTAGCATATGCTCAAAACATTGTGTGTTGTCCAACATTGGTCCGAGCTCCACCCAAATTCCCTATTTATCCCGGTTTCCCCGGAATTCAGAACAGACCTCCTGGAAGTAAACAGCCCCCAGGCGGTATCAAACAGCCAGTTGCCAGTGATCCACCCATGGCACCAGAATGTGGTGTTCGTGTAGTATTTGGAACCACTGCTAAACCTGGGACTTATCCCTGGATGGTAATTATTTAATCAAAATCTTGGGAAACTCTTTAATTTAAGCAGTTTTGTAAAAGTGGGATGTCTCCATTTTGTCATTTTCCAGACAGCACTCATGCAAAAAGGTCGACAATTCTGTGGTGCCAGTTTAATTGACTCTAAACACATCCTGACTGCAGGTGATCACATTGGAAAGTGTCTAAATCAGAGTAGTAATAGAGTGGAATTTTGAAATTTTAATTCATTTTCTGTAGCTCATTGCGTGTCACACATGACCGGGAATGATGTGACCAATTTGAGAGTTTATTTGGGAGCTCATGATGTGACAGCTCCTTCTGAGCCTGACCGACAAGTGTACCAAGTTTCAAGAATATTTTACAATAAGGGTTTCAGCTTCCAAACCTTGGTATTAATTTATTAACTGATATCCATTTTAAATCTACTCCACAACTAGTATGTATTCTTGATTTGAGATAT